>JADLZN010007855.1:0-52095 GCA_018155175.1 Sinocyclocheilus anophthalmus | reverse complement strand
TTCTTAGTTTACATCTTGCAATTCTGACTTTCTCATAATTGCAATTTTATACCTTGCAGTTTTACATCTCACAATTCTGAAATTTTTCCCAGATTTATGTTTGCATCACGCAGTTCTAACTTTTTTCTCAGAATTGTGAGTTTACATCTCACAATTCTGACTTTTTTCACAGAATTCTAAAGTTTGCATCTTGCAATTCTGACTTTTTTTCTTAGATTTACAAGTTTATATCTTGCAGTTGTGGGTTTACATCTTGCACTTCTGACTTTTTTCCATATTGCAATTTTATAGTCTCCAGTTTTAAATGATCTAATAAATTCTGAATTTTCCCTCAGATTTGACTGAGTTTTATATCTCTCAATTGTGGGTTGCAGAATTCCGAATTCTGAGTTTCCGCTCGAGTTCTACGAACTTTTTTCTCATATTGCGAGTGTATATGTTGCAGGCTGTGAGTTTGCATCTCGCAATTCTGACTTTTTCTCAAATTTACGAGTTCATATCTTGCAAATGCAAGTTAACGTCTCACAATTCAGACTTTTTTTCTCAGAATTTTGCATGTGCATGCAGTCAGGTCAGGTCAGGTGTCTAAAAGTTCGGGGAAAAAATATAGAATTGCGAGATGTAAACTCAGAATTCAAAGAAAAAAGTCTGAATCGTGAGTTCTAAACTCGCAACTTGTGAGCAAAAATAGTCCAAATTGTGAGATAAAAAGTGGTGGAAAATAAGCTTCCATAGATAAATAGTAGAACCAGTGTGTTGCATGGAGTCTGAGCCAGTTCTCTAGGACTGTCCAGCTGCAACCAAAACCGACCCAGCCAACAGTGAAGGAAAGAGAGTCACTGTGCTTTCAAAACACTTAAAAGATGTTTTGTGTGTCGTCTAGATCAGTGGTTCCCAACCCTGGTCCTTGAGGCACCCCAACACTGCACATTTTGCATGTCTTCTTTCTCTGACACACCAATTTCAGGTCTGATGGTGTTCATATTTAGGAGACATGCAAACGTGCAGTGTTGGGGTGCCTACAGGACCAGGGTTGGGATTGGAAACCACTGGTCTAGATAACACGATGCCGTTTTGGTTCATTTGTGCATTCGGGGTCAGGACGTAAGGGTCACACTGCCGTCCTGACCAAACGAAGAACTGGCAGGCTCGACATACTGCTAGTATTTCCAGGCAGTTGATGTGGAAGCCCTTTTCCGCCTTCGACCAGTTGCCGAAAGTCGGTATGCCCTCGCACAGCACCCCCCAACTTGAGTTGGAGGCGTCTGTCGTAACAACTGTCCTTCTGCAAACCATCCCATGGCCACGCCCTGTTCCATCCAGCGGGAGTTCTTCCAGGGGGCCAGGGCTGTTACACAGGCCTGACTCACCCTGAACTGCAGGCGTCCGTGACACCATGCATGGGATAGAACCCGCGGGTTCAGCCAGCGCTGAAGGCGATGCATACGAAGCAAGCCCAGCTGTAGTGGAGGTGAAGCTGCGGCCATGAGGCCCAGCATCCTCTGAAAAGTTTTGAGCGGGCGTGAAACAAAAAAAAAATAATCACTCGGCTTCCATGAGCAGAGGGGAGACTACGACAGTTCGTAATTTTATCTGGAAATAGGCAGCTAGTGGAGGAAATACGCTAGGTGTACACAATTGGTAGGGAGCGGGACGAGGAAAGTTTCGAGTATGACAGTCACGCCTGGGAGGTCCGGTGATGGACAGGAGTAGGGAAAAGGCAGGGGAAGAGGGTCGGCAGAATGGTGAGGGCTGCGGCCGGACGGACGCCCGCACCCCCCCGTGACTACAACTCTCATTTGGGCTGAAAATTGTTCCCAGGAACGATATTCGCTGGCTGGGGAACGATGGGCTCTTGGCAAAATTGACCCTGAGTCCCTGGCACTCCAGGTGGCTGCGGAGGAGGGTTTTGTGTGATATTAATTCTGCCTCCGACTGGGCCAGAACGAGCCAGTCATCAAGGTAATTGAGAATGCGGATTCCCATCTTTCTCAGAGGGGAGAGAACCGTGTCCATGCACTTCGTAAAAGTGCGGGGGGCCAGAGACAGCCCGAAGGGAAGGACCGTGTATTGATAAGTCACTCCCTCGAAGGCGAATCTCAAGAAAGGGCTGTGACAGGGGGCTATCTGGGTGTGAAAGTATGCATCCTTCAGGTCCAGAGAAAAGAACCAATCCCCGAGCGAATTTGCTCAAGGATCTGTTTCAGTGTAATCATCCTGAACGACCTTTTCATCGAGGATGGGCCAGAGGCCACCATCTTTTTTCGGGGATGAGGAGTAACGTCTGTAAAGGCCTGACTCACTCTGGGCTGGATGAACCCTTTCCACGGCTCCTTTTGCCAGCAATTTCATCACCTCTGAGCGCAGGACGTGAGTGTCCTTGCTTTGCACTGAGGTGGGGACCACGCCGCTGAAGCGCAGTGGTCTTCGAGTGAATTGGAGTGAATATCCTCGCTTTATTATCCCCATAACCCATCTCGACACTCTGGGGATGGCCTGCCAGGCCTCGGCTCGCGTGGCGAGGGGTTGAATTAACTCGGGTGACTGGTCGCACGGGGGCAGAACATTTGTGAGTAATGGAAGAGGAAGTTTGCTCTCTTTTTGAAAATGTTTGTGGTTTATTTTTCCCGCTATAACAGCAGCTGAATGCTTGGGTGCATAAACGGACCCATTGTTTGCACAAAACACATTTCCCTCTGCACCCGGAGTTGAACGGGGTGTCATGAGGTGTAAGAGAGGCTGCTTGAGGGGCGGTCCGGCCGTAGTGAGATCTGACCCTGTCCTCTTCCTGTCTCGCAGATCAGGATGATACCTGAGGTGCCAGGTCCAACGCAATCTTGGGTCGGGGTCCCTGGCGCTTAGGAAGAGGGTAGCGTTTGGCCGAGCGAGAGCGTCCCCGCGTCTGCTGCGCTTTAGTGGGCTGGAATGGCGGGGGCGGCAGGTGCTGGTTTCGCGGGCTGCTGAGTAGGTGCAGACTTAGGGTGAGCAGAGGCAGCAGCGGAGCTGGAGAGCTAAGGCAGGAAATGTTGCATAGCTTGGGATGATTTCTGTGCCTCCGTGAAGAGCTCGGCGAATCCTTCGACCGCCAGGCCAAAGAGACCTTTGGGAGAGACTGGAGCATAGAGGAAGGGGATCTTATCCGCGTCCTTGATCTCTGTTAGCATCAGCCGAAGCCGCCTGTCCAGCTGAAGTGTAGGCACGTCCAGCGAGAGCTGAAGTGGTCCTACACGGCTTGGACGGGTGAGCAGCCTTTGCTCTCCAGCCGATGGCCGTGGGCGGGCAGAGATGCGCGGCCACTGACTCATCTAGGGGAGGTGGCTTATTGTACCCTTTTTCTTCAGCACCGTTGATGGAAGTGAGGGCAGATGAAGAAGCAATACGGAGGCGGGCAGAGTAGGGAGTGGCGCTAGGATCTGGTGAGCTCGTCATGAAC
The DNA here is from genome assembly GCA_018155175.1 of Sinocyclocheilus anophthalmus. Taxonomy (NCBI): domain Eukaryota; kingdom Metazoa; phylum Chordata; class Actinopteri; order Cypriniformes; family Cyprinidae; genus Sinocyclocheilus; species Sinocyclocheilus anophthalmus. The sequence continues at coordinate 48,662 of JADLZN010007855.1, read as the reverse complement.
CTCCAGGAAAAACGGAGAGGAATGCTGATGAGGGGCCTGGCGGTGCCCCGGCCGGAATCACTCATCCAGATGGCTGCGGGAGGGCTCCTCTGGCGGAGACCACTCTAAACCCAACTCTTCAACCGCTTTGGAGAAGCTTGGCATCCATCCTGTCTTTTTTGTGGCGCTGGGTGCAGACGATGGCGAGGGGGTGGGTTCATTCACCGAACCCAACAGCTCCTCTGCATCCGACGCTGCTAATGACATGCTGTCATAGAGCAGCTCGTCCCCACTTCCCCCGAATGAGATCAGGTCGCTCGCACCAGCAGAGGTCGCGGGGAGAAAAGGGATGGAGAATACTCTCTCTGCTGCGGAGAGCGAGGCACACGGGATCTGGGCCCACGGGGCTGCTCGCAGCTGGTCGCTCGAGCCCTCTGTCCCGCTGTTTTTTCCTTACAGGTCCCTGGGAGGAAGAAAACGGGAGGGATCGAGGAGCGGAGTCGCTCTCTGAAAAGAAAGCATTCCGTGAGCGGAGAGAGATGAGACTGAAGTTTGCGCAATGGGAACAAATAGCTCCCATGAGTGAATCTTCCGCATGGGATTTCCCCAAGCGGAAACGCACTCCGTGTGACCATGCATCTGCGTTCAGGGGAGACTCCACCAAAACCCTCAGTAACGGCGTGGCATTTGCAACATGCCAAGCTCTTTTATTAGCTCTTTTAGTATCCCTGAGATGGCTGCGGCGGAGAAGCAGGTCAGCCGTGTTGAGAGGTCCCGATTCCAGCTGAGAAGGCGTGTCAACAGCGAGCGGCTTTGGATCAGCGTAGAGACGTCGCTGAAGGAGAAGAAATCTGAGAATCCTGTGGCGAACACCCACTTATATAGCCAGATGCCCCGCCTATTCTGGCGGGCTTTGGCAGGCTTGGCAGGCTTTGTTGCCATAGGCTCATGCAGCTCTGCTGCCAAACCATTGGTTTGTTTTTTAATACACTGCACGAACCAATAGCCCTGCAGTTTCACTGCGTGATTGAAAAAAAAGCTTCAGTTCAGGAGAAAAAAGTTTTTTTCCAATATGCGTCTAGGAAGACGCAGTACGAGTGTAGTATCGAAAGTTACGTCTGTAACTTCCCTCAACAGACAAAGAACCAGTTTTGCACTCGTCCAAAACAGTTGCGTTCGATCCTCCGCTGGCTGTGCTGCTGATTTAAATCTAGCAGTTCTGTTTTGTGTTTTTTTGTTTATTTTAGGCGAAAATATACACAGATTTGTACAAGCATATACAACTCGCAACAAGTACAAAAACAAATAAACAATTAGAATATATACAGTGAAACTATTCATGCCAGGGGTAAAATTACAACAATTTAAAATAACAAAAGCTTCATAGGTCTTTTCTTGCTTTTTTGTTCTTGAGTTTGTCTAATGTAATGTACCATAATTGTGTAATCTCTTTTATAAATGTGCAAAGTTTGGCTTATCTGTTAGGTCATTTTTTTCACATGAATGTAGATTTTCCAAGTAAAACAAAAAGTTGTATAAGAAACCACATCGTACTTTTTAAACACAGGGCAATCAGGGGAACACAGGTGACATCAATGGAACATAATCAAACTAAACGAGGACAGGAACATGACCAAATAAGCAAACACAGGAAGGACTACGGGGGCAAAAAAGGTCCAAAAATCTGACACCTATAAAATGTTACACAAAATTTACCCTGTCAAGGAGTTGATTGAACCTTTCAATTTGAATATTGAAAACTTATGTGAATTTTGTAGCAATGCCAAAGAATCTGTTTTTTTATTGTATATATTCAAAAATGTTTTGCTTGGATGTTTCCAATTTAATTTCTAGGTTGTTTGGAACATATATACAAATTGATCTGTATGATGTCGTTTTTTTTTGTACAGGACCATGTTGATTCCAAAAGATGTTCCATTGATGTCACCTGTGTTCCCCTGATTGCCTTGTGTTTAAGTCCTAGTCTGTTCCGTTTGTGTTTGTCAGGTCTACTTGTTTCTACGTGTGTTTGCCCAGCTCCTATTGTGGATTATCCCATGTTTTCATCATTAAAGACTGTGAATGCTACTCCGTGTCTCCTACGTTCTGCCCGCAGCAGCGTAACGTGACAATAGGATACCTCTCTAATTTTATTATTAATAAAAAAAACTCATTTGTTATTGACCACACTTTTTTCCAGTTAACATTTTCATATTTAGTAGACCAAAACATTGTTGAACAAGGCAAATATTTTGTTTTTAAAGGTGACGTATTATGCCCCTTTTTACTATATGTAATATAAGACTCTGGTGTCCCTAGAATGTGTCTGTGAAATTTCAGCTCAAAACACTCCACAGATAATTTATTATATCATTTTAAAAATGCCCACTGTTTTTCGTGCCTGTCTTTTTAAATGCAAATGAGCTGCAGCTCCCCTGCTAAAAAACATCTGTTTTGGTTCTGAGTTATCATGTTTATCACGTTGAAATCATGCGTTTTTTAACCATATTAGTTTAAACTTCTGATATACGGTTTTCTGAGCACACGACGAAGCGGCACCCCACACAGCATGTAGTACTAACGAACGTTCTCATTCACACACAGTTTACTTAAAAACACACATGCGTACAAAAACAAGTTTGTTATGTCTGTGAAGGTAGACTGGTAAATACTCGCATTTTATTTTAAGATCTGTTGGCAGCGCAAACTACAGTAAATAATCCAATAAATCCACTTCTCTCAATTGTCTCCTCTGATGCTAGGACTGTGCAGCCAACGACAGAACAGTTAGCATTTTTTGCTCAAACTTTCGCCATGGCATTAGAACCAGTACACCGTTGTCGCTTGCGAAATCAAAAAGACGGCGCCATGGGTGTAAACTTACAGATTAAGGGGCGGTAATATTAAATGATATCCCTTTGCCACGTCACCAAGGGAGCGAGATCAGACGCGCTCGTTTTTTTCAGACACTTGCAGAAAAAGGCTTACCAAAACAAAGTTACTGGTTTAATCTTTTTCATGTTTCCTTGGTTGGTAGATGCACCGGGGACCTGATTATAGCACTTAAAAGTTGGAAAAGACAGATTTTCATGATATGTCACCTTTACAGATTCTATAGTTTTGTTATAATTTATCTATTACTATAATATCCCCAATAAATATTCTTTGCGTTCCATTAGGAAGGGCTCATCACTATGCCCTAATCCCTTCAAAGGGTTTACCCTCTGGAGTTGATGGTTCGAAGGATTAAGGTGTAGGGACCAACACGTTTTCTTGAAATGCCCTTCTGTGTCATCATCTCGTGCCCACACGGAGGTACCGTCATCATGCAAAGAATCTGCGCAAAGAATCATGGTAGCCCTTCATTCCTATGGGCCCTTTTAAGTGGCCAGTTTTTAGCACTTTGGTTTGGAACGACCCTTTAATATGGTGGCCATGACTGTTTTCACTCCGAAGTGGGCAACATATATCCCGTTTGGAACACACCGATTGTATCACTAGGCTTGTTTGAGATGCGCCTCGCCTCGCCTGAAATGAAGGCTAGAGTAGGCGGCTGCAGTGAGGGGAGGAGTGAAATAAGCGCAGGCAAGACTGAGGCTGCGTCCAAAACCACCTAATTCTCTACTATATAGTAGGGGAAAAGCAATAGGCGATCGAATAAGTATGTCCTAATCCTTAGTATTCATAAAAGAGTAGGCGAGAATTACCTGGGTGACTTACTAATTCTTGCAAAGAGTATGTGAAGAAAGTAGTATGTCCGAAACCTCAGTATTCATAAAAGAGTAGGCGAGAAATCCCCAGATGTCCTTCTGCTTCAGTCCAGATTCTGAAGTGTTCATCGATTACCACCTTTTTTTTTTTTTTTTTTTAAATATCCCAGACGCCCACGGGAGAGGATACGTCATCATCGAACGTGATGGAGAACAGCGACAAGGGTGTTTACAAATGTGAGTATTACAAATCAAATACACGGTTCCCTGTGTTAAAATCGCATTTGTTAAGCTACTGTAGAGTAAACTGTTCAATTGTTGAGGAACAGTTTGTAGACAGTATAGTATATTTGTGATTTTGCTGTAAAAACATGTTTTATTATGTATAGCGAACAGGGGAGCTCCAGTGAGCATACGTACATCTCCAAAGTGAATTTACATAAACCATATACATCTTAAAGATGATTACTAAATGTATATTTAATATTTGACAGGAAAATGTTCTAAAAGAATTGCAGATGAGCACATCATAACATGAACAGACATCTGAGTGAGTGATGTATGTGTGCTATTATGTAGAATTCACTGTTGTCAACACTGCTTTAGATGAATGTAAGTAATGTAAATAAACAAATCTACATAGAGTAACTACACATAAGTTATCTACACTGAACAAAATTATAAACGCAACACTTTTGTTTTTGCCCCCATTTTTCATGAGCTGAACTCAAAGATCTAAGACTTTTTTTATGTACACAAAAGGCCTATTTCTCTCAGATTTTGTTCACAAATCTGTCTAAATCTGTTTTAGTGAGCACTTCTCATTTGCCGAGTTAATCCATCCACCTCACAGGTGTGGCATTTCAAGATGCTGATTAGACAGCATGATTATTGCACAGGTGTGCCTTTGGCTGGCCACAATAAAAGGCCAATATAAAATGTGCAGTTTTACTGTATTGGGGGGTCCGGGGGGGGTCCGAAAACCAGTCAGTAGCTGGTGTGACCACCATTTGCCTCACGCAGTGCAACACATCTCCTTCGCATAGAGTTGATCAGGTTGTTGATTGTGGCCTGTGGAATGTTGATCCACTCCTCTTCAATGGCTGTGCGAGTTGCTGGATATTGGCAGGAACTGGAACACGCAGTGTTATACGCCGATCCAGAGCATCCCAAATTTGCTCAATGGGTGACATGTCTGGTGAATATGCTGGCCATGCAAGAACTGGGATATTTTTCAGCTTCCAGTAATTGTGTACAGATCCTTGCAACATGGGGCCGTGCATTATCATGCTGCAACATGAGGTGATGGTCGTGGATGAATGGCACAACAATGGGCCTCAGGATCTTGTCACGGTATCTATGTGAATTCAAAATGCCATCAATAAAATGCACCTGTGTTCGTTGTCCATAACATACGCCTGCCCTTACCATAACCCCACCGCCACCATGGCCCACTCGATCCACAACGTTGACATCAGCCAACCGCTCACCCACACGACGCCATACACACTGTCTGCCATCTTCCCTGTACAGTGAAAACCGGTATTCATCCGTGAAGAGAACACCTCTCCAAAGTGCCAGACGCCATCGAATGTGAGCAGTTGCCCACTCAAGTCAGTTACGACGAACTGCAGTCAGGTCGAGACCCCAATGAGGACGACGAGCATTCAGATGAGCTTCCCTGAGACGGTTTCTGACAGTTTGTGCATAAATTCTTTGGTTATGCAAAACCGATTGTTGCAGCAGCTGTCCGGGTTGCTGGTCTCAGACGATCTTGGAGGTGAAGATGCTGGTTGTGGAGGTCCTGGGCTGGTGTGGTTGCACGTGGTCTGCGCATGGGAGGCCGGTTTGATGTAATGCCAGATTCTCTGAAACGCCTTTGGAGATGGCTTATGGTAGAGAAATTAACATTCAATTCACGGGCAACAGCTCTGGTGGACATTCTTGCAGTCAGCATGCCAATTGCACGCTCCCTCAAAACTTGCGACATCTGTGGCATTGTGCTTGTGATAAAACTGCACATTTTAGAGTGTCCTTTTAATTGTGGCCAGCTGTAGCGAATCAGCTCATGGGAAATATAAATAATTAATCATAACTAGTTATAATTCATTATAAATATTTAGATCCGCTGTAGATATTTACTTGACCTCTCAGGGTCAACTGTCTGTCAATTCTAAGAACGTTAATTTCCTGGTTAAGGGAAATAACTTTCTTACTGTACAAATCTACACAGAGCCTGTAGCATAAATCTGCATGATTAAGGACTCCAGTTATGAGCAAACAATGAACAACGTCAAGTGTGATACAAGTAAGACTTTATTAACTACATAAACACTTAAACAACACACACACACACATACACACACAAACAGATACATTTGGTTTAGGAAAGGGTTAAAGCTTAACCAGTAAAGAGGAGAGAAATAAGAATATTAAGTTATGGAACCATTTGCATATTCAGCAGATCTACAGCCTGAAGGAAACAAGCCTGAAGGAAACATCAGATTCTTAGTTCAAACACACCTTTGTAAAAAGGTGCAAATGATACCTAATGTATCAATTAATAAGACTAAGTTTGATACTTGCAAGTCTCGTCTGTCTGAAAGAAAGGCTTGATGCAGTCCAAAGGTTCAAGTTGATCTTTGCTGAAGTTGGTTGATGAAAAAGAACCAGTTTGAGTCAGAGAATCTTGGTGAATGGAAAAGTCAAGGCGAAGCCTGGCACGAACTTAGCGGGTTGCACAAGCGTTCTAGCTCGTGTCTTCATCTTAGAATCTAACCGAACCAACCCGACTGGAAGGGTCACATGGAGTGTGGCCTTTTAAAGCCTGGAGAGATTCACGCCTCTCAAGATGGGCTTGGTCCAATGAGAAAGGCTGAGATCCAAAGCGGGAGGTTGCAATTGCTGGAGGGTGTTATGACCCTTTGTGTGAGGGCATGGAAATTTGCATATGGAACTTGAATCGAAATTACTAAAGATTCTCAGGACACTAATATATTGCCTATGTACCAACATATAATATACACGCTCGTTTAGATCATCAGAAGATGAATTCATAGAGACCAAACATGGTATATGTAAAGTTACATAAGTGAGTGGTTATATCATAAGCATGCATAAAATAGTCTAAAAAAATATCAAAGACAACATACACCACGACCTGAAGGATATGTGTGTTCATTCAAAGAAGGTTTTCCTATGAATTTATTAGTAGAAAAGTCCATTTCTACTGTGCTTTTCTCTTCCTATGAAAATACAGGAGAGTCTTCTCTTTGCATCCTTTGAGCAATAAAACCAGTTGTTTATCAGCCGTGGTGCCTTGGAACCTGGTGTCTTTCTTCGGTTTTTCATACGCATTTCGGTAAGGGGACATAAGGTCCTCAAATGTGCTTGTTAGCTGGAGGGGTTGTTACAGAGAATTTGTTAAATATAACTAACAAAATATATATTGTGTGTTTGATTGGTCCAGACGCTACACAGCCTAAGGCACACCTGTGCAATAATCATGCTGTCTAATCAGCATCTTGATATGCCACACCTGTGAGGTGGATGGATTATCTCGGCAAAGGAGAAGTGCTCACTAACACAGATTTAGACAGATTTGTGAACAATATTTGGGAGAAATAGGCCTTTTGTGTACATTGGTCTTAGATCTTTGAGTTCAGCTCAATAAAAATGTGGGCAAAAACAAAAGTGTTGCGTTTATAATTTTGTTCAGTGTATTTCATTTGTCCATTAGTGCTGTTGATAAATTGTGGAGCACTTGTGTTAGATAAAAAGCGAGTTAACACAACATGTAAAATGCAATATTGAGCAGATATATCACAGAGGTAACTTGACTCTTGTCTGGATGTTACAAGGACAGATGAGACACACGTGTATTTATCTGGTGCAGAGTGACTGATGAAGGAATGCTGCCATCAAAGGCTCTCAGTGAGTATACTACAGAAATTAATAAAACATCTTTTAAATCTTAAGTTGTAGTTTATTTTAATTATTGTAATTTCAAACAGAGATATCACAGCACTTTTCCGATTCTTGATTCCTGTGCATTTGCTGAAACAAAAATATAAAGTAAGATCATTCTGTTCCTTCTAATACAGAAATCAAATGACATTGTGCTGTTAAAATGACTGCTTTGTATTGTATGATCTGAAATGTCTGCAGGTGTGAGCACTGAGAGTCGACAGCAGCATCCTGGAAATGGTCCTGTGCCATGGATGAGACGCTCCATCACTCCACCTGCCCTTACTGCCTCATCTGGGCCGGATGTTGCTCTGGTCTCTTCATCCTCAGTGACCCCAGAGCCAGTGAGAACATCTAGAGAAAGACAAAAAGACATTTTGGTGAGTTTGGTCAAGTTTGTCCTGCTGGTTTCGGTACATACAACATCAGTCAGTGGAGCCCGAATTTCAGATGCTTCAAAAGCATCATGAAATAAAGTCATGAAGCTTCTGAAAGTCAGGCTCCCATCGACTGATATTGTATTGAACAGAAACCACCAGGAGAAGAGATCACCTTTTGTGTTCAGAAAAAAAAAACAAGGATTGAACAGTGTGGAGGCGAGTAAATAATGATTGAATTTATATGTTTGGATGAACTATCGCTTTAAACCCTCCAAACAGAAACTGTATGAAATATATGCATGCATTTATATTATAGTAGTACCTTGAAGAAATAAACTTTAAGAAATAAGCCGCTTTATTGAGCGTTTGTGCTCAAGACACATGTTTTGAAATGTTTTCAAAATATAAACATTTAAATCAACCCAAAATCTATTGGTTATACTACAATCACAATAAAAGGGCAGCTGTTTCTTCAACAAGACCACAAAATGAGGAAATTTCATAAACAAAATATTTACAGAGAGATCAATTAAACCTGTCGCTCGTATCTGTTGCACTTGTTATAAAGTCGTAGATCACATGATAACGTCAACATGGCGGATGATGCCTGGGGGGTATTACAAAAAGCAGGTTATGTGACATACCCAGGTATGTTTGAGGATAAGAGAGCGGATAACCTTAGCTTTCGGTTCCAAAATCGGAGGTTATTTTCAGGGTATGTAAGTAACCATAGTAACTTGCTCTCTGAAGATAACCTGCTCCGGAGCAGGTTATATTCCAGGGTTAGTTCACTTCAGCGCTATCAGCGCACATGTGATCTCTACCAAAGAGTATAGAAGACCTATTTTTATTTTCCAAGAGAACGCAACATCACGGTTGTCTGAACCAATGAGCATTAAAGGCACAATATGTAAGATTTTTTTATTAAAATATCCAAAAACCACTAGAACAGCGTTACATATTTTGCTGACTTGTGTACTTACAATATCCCAAATGTTTTGAAGAATGTTTAAATCCATAGAAATAAGCAATTTTAACTAGTGACAAGGACCGTGTCCATAACCCCTTTTCTTTGCCGTAAAATTGGGTGCGGCCATTTGTAAATTCTATGGGTCTAGCTTCCCGTCTCATCTGCGTCCAGCTATTTTTAACTGTACAAAACAGTTCTTGTTTTGTTGCTTGATATTGAAAATTGGTGTGTCTTTACCATATTATTTTAATGTATTATCTTAATTAAGAACACACTGGTTTGTAGTCAAACAGTTTTACCATTTACTGCACGTTGTTATTATCCTCATTATTTACCTATAGCGGCTAATGAACCAGAAGTCTCACCCATAGGCTTACTTCCACGTTGAAGAAAAAGGTGGATAGATTTCATTGTGTCGCCTGCCAATTGACTCAACCCCCTCTTTTCCGGTTTTGTTTTGTAGAAACCTGAAACACCAAAGACGCTTTAATATGTTATGCGTTTAAATAGACCAGTGACGACCGCTCAGAGTAGCATTATAACAGAACATTCAAACGTATCTAGTATGATAAAACACCGCTGCTTTTATTTTCCCACATACGCACGACCGGAAGGAGTGGAAGCGGTTGACTGTGGCATAATAAATGCTCCGCTGCTTTCGGGCCGTGTGTCACGCTCGTTCAGCGGCTTCGTTTCGCTTCGACGGCTTTCAGCCTCATCCTGCTTCATTCTACTATGTTAATAATTCATTAGCTCATCCATGAACATGATTTTTGCCTGAGTCCCGTCGGATTGCATTGGCTGTGAGGATGAAGATGACAAATCCCATGATTCCACACTCAGTCACTGCTTCATCAAACTACGCCTTTGTTTATTTGTTTATTTTGAATATGCGCCCTCTAGCAGCGAAAATTTTGTGCCTTTAAGGTGTGTCGTCAAACAGGATATATCCTGGTAAACCCTTTGAAGGGATTAAGGCATAGGGATGAGCCCTTCCGAATGGAAAGCAGGGTCAGTCATTTCCCATCATGCTTTTGACCAGCGCAGTCGGTGGAGAGCAACTGCGCCCGACTGCGCAATCCGACACAGCCGCCTCGCCTTTGCGAGAGTTTTTTGGCACACGTCAGCATGACATCAGGGCAAGTCGGACGTAACTCGGACACTTTTCTAACCAGCATGCATCTCGCGGTGATCACCAGTGATCGGTTCTTCGCAGATTTTGCTCATCTCAAACAAGCCTACTACTCTAGTGGTTCTGTTGTGTCTCTGTGTCATAAGTACCGGAATCACACCTGCGATCCGTTCCGGCCATCAGTGATCAGCAGAGTTTACCCTGCACGTTTTGGTACGGTACGGTTCCCTTGGACCTCCAACCGAGGTTAGAGTCCTCCGCTGCCGACTGTCAGCTTTGACATCATGTATTTTGAGTCACGTCTGTCTTCGTGAGCATGCGCAAATTGACGTACGATTTTTTAAAAAACGCATGGCCCCCCCCCCCGCTGTAACTCACCTTTACTGCGCTGCGCATCTTACTCAGTGATTTAAAGGCTGACGTGAGGGTTATCATTCTATGAAACTTTGCTTTTTCCTCTATCATTGTTTTTATTTTTATGCATTACATTTGTGCATGTTTCTGTACTGTTTCTTTGGCCATTTAAAAATAATGTAATGGTTAGTATAAAACAATAATGTCAATAAAATAGTTTGTAATTGAATTTAATACATACAGCACATAATCTCCATCCCATATTTTGCCCAGCACCCCATTAAAAAATCAGATGACAGCAATAACAATTTATTAAAAAATTATATAAAATAAATAAGTTATTTGAGTGGCTGTTATATGTTAGTGTAGTGAACAGCACAACAACAAACATTTACAAGTACTGATGTGTGAAAAGTTTAGGGTGTGTGTGGTGACTTGTCCATGTACATTTATATAATTAAGTTTACATAACGCAATATGCTGAGAAACAATATATAAAGTGCTGACAGCAGAAACAAAGAGTATACACATGTATGAGATGCAGAACTGGCATGTTCCTGTATCAACATCTTTGTTGACCCTGGAACAATATTGTGATTAACCAATCATATTTGAAGATCCAGTTTGAAGTTTAGGCTTACAATCAGTGTTTGGTGCTTGTACGTCAGTGTCATTCATCTATCATTTCCTCTGATTTTAGTGATTACTCATGGTTAAGGTTAGGTTTAGGTGTAGGGATATGGTCAAGACTAAATTTTTGCATTAAATGTTGTTCCAGGGTCAACAAAATATGTTGACATAGGAACACATCTAACTCAGCAAAATCAGGACGTGCTGTATGATATACGTATATAATAATACACATTACACAAAGAGATTGATGGTAGGGCAGTAGTAGTGCTGGGCGGTATGACCAAAAAAATATTTCACGATATTTTATATACGCAAAATTATACCGGTTTCACGGTACAATGATTTTTTTTCATGCATGACCGGGTGTTAAACATATTTTCTACTGATTGAGAGAGGAAAAACTGCAGTATATTGACTTAGAATGCCCTATATTACAGTCATGATGAGTGAATATTGTAAAAAAAAAAAATACCACACTAAATAGTGACAAAACACGACCCCTTTTAATACATGTTAAAACCAGGAGTCACTCTCATTTATAATAGCGGCATCATCTGATAAAATCAACATGCATCTAAACTAAAGACGGCTATGTGCTTGTTTTGGCTATATTACTTTTTTGTCTCATGCAGCGCACTACCTGCGTCTGAGTAACAAACTAAAAAAACAACAAACAAAAAGTGCATGTGATATTAACAGACTACTACGCTCATATGTATAATTCCAAACAATCAGTAAGTGACAGGTGCTTGGAAACGCTGTTTTGTACTAATTTATTGATGAGTCGGCTGCGGTGTGGCCAACTGAATGTGCTGCTTCTCTGTCGCTCACTGCACAGAAAAGACGCAGAGAGAGGTGACACTTCTCCTGGAAAGTCAGACCTCGTGTTCGTGGGACAGCACTGGAGAAATCCTCCAAATGAACCATAGCTAAGCTTTATCCAGAAAAGTGGTTAGGTTTGTCAGTATGAATATTCTATGGAAAAAAGCCGCTAAAAGGGTCTGAAAGTTGCTACATCTAGTGCTAAAGTCGCGCTCGTGTATGTGTGAGACGCGGGAGCTGATGGCAGCGGGCAGTGGATATTTGTGGAGGTCAGTGTGGATATTGTGGATGAGTTCTATTAGTTCTACAGCTTCAGTTTCGGCACTTTCATGCTTAGTAACACATACAGCTGTTTCCTCACCACAGTGCAACAGTGAAAAGGGACCCCTTTCAAACAGTGTCTCGTTCCGAACGTTGTTTAAGCGACATACTTTTTTGCGGTATTTTAAAAATTCATATAAGAAAAATAAACACCGGTATTCGTATGAACCGGTATATAAAACATCAATACCATCCACATAGGGTACTGTGTTCTTATGGACAATATAAATATATTAGAAACACTTTACAGTAAGGTTTCATTTGTCAACATTAGTTAACAATTAAATACTTCTTAAGTATTTATTAATCTTTGCTGTTGTTAACTTCAACATTTACTAATACATTCTTAAACTCAACGTATCTGTTAATATTAATTTATTGGAATGGCTAATATTACCAATGAATGTTGACATTTTATATTAACTAACGTCAACCAGATGAATGTATACGAGGGATGTGCAATATATCGAAATTATCGCAATATGCATATCGCAATATGCATATCGCTACAGCTTGCAATATTTGGGGCCATGAACAAAAGACAAAGAGAAAATCACTCACTGCTCTTACCTAAATAACTTTTGTAGCTTAAATAAGAATCAGTGCATATTGAATTCAAAGAGTAAATACTACGCATTGTTTTATTTTTCCTTTTTATTATTCAGTTCCTAAACTCATGTTAAAGTGATTACACTAATGTTAAAATGACATTTTTATGTAATGCTCGAGTAAAACACTACCGTTCACTTTCAGAAGTTGTTGTAGGGGTGCTTTCTTATTAGAATCATAATCATAATTAGCTTTATTCACCACTTAAGTGTGTGCAAACACAAGAAATTTGTTGTGGTTTTACAGGAGCTCTTGATACATACATACATACAAATAACCATATATATATGACACAAGATAGTTATAGAAGTTCACAGAACTGACTCAGCAACAGCTGAGTAAAACTGTTTCATCTGAGCATGTGGCACTTTAAGCATTATCGTATCGCATATCGAATATCGCATTATTTAATGAGTTATCGCATATCGCATTTTTTCTTCAATATCGCACAGCCCTAATGTATACAGTAACAAAAATATTGCTCAGTTAATGTTATTTAATGCATTAACTATAGGACTTATTGTAAAGTGACGGTGATTAAATAATTTGGGCAGTTTCTGCCATGTTAGACTTCTGTGTTACAGTATCATCGACATACGCCCTATCTCTGTGTCCACACACACACACACACACACACACTTTGTGAACATTGTGGTTGCTATATGAGATAAATTAGTATAATTAGGCCTATTTCATTAGCCCGACTAGTTATTATAGATGTACCAACATGATTAATGCATATACATATACAACATCAAGATAATAAAAAGATGTTTCTCGCTTTTCAGACCGATGAGCTTTGTTAAAATCGACACGTTTCAGAAAGGAGGGCATAGAGGATAAACAATAATGTACATTATGTGGAAAATAATGTGTTTTTTTAACCTTAAACCGCATAAACACATTTCATTACACCAAATACACAAATTAATGTTCTTTTTAGCAACGTCATATGACCCCTTTAAGTGACCGGTTTGACAACTTAGTTGAATCATAAAGTAAACGCTGCCTGCTTTAAGTAAATGCACTTCCTTCTTTTCAATCACTTGCAGAGATGCTGACGACGGTTACTTTCTCGCTACTTTTGAGCGCATTTGCCAGTGTTTTATCGGCAGGTAAGTCAGTACTTTTTGATATACAGTGATTTACATGAAATAAATATATATTTTTAACAACGAGGTTTTGATAAGCGTATGTGCATGTTTGCAGACGCTGTACGAATAGTTTTTTTTTTAGGTTGAAAGCAATAAGGAAATAGTTAAGCATAAACGTGTCGTGCAAATTTACATCATGTGAAATTCAGACTGGCTGAAGTGCAATGCGTCGAGGCAGGTTGTTGTTGTTCTTTTAAGCGAATGAATAAGCTGAGAACCGATGCATGAGCTGATTATAAGCATTTGGAATGATCCAGGGATTTGACTGAAAGCAGAACATTACTTACATTAAGTGCCAGACATATAATGTCTTGGTTTTATAAGTGTTAGCAAAACGCGTAATATGTGCTTACATAGGGCTTTATGGGATGTGTTCACAGCATGTCACGCGGGGTTGTTATGGATCACGTGTTGACGTATTAGCGTCATGACGTAAAGATATGAACCTAAATCAATAACGCTCTTAAAATAACAAGGATGTTAATGTGTGATTACTCGACTAGCAAACTGCCTGTGGCATTATCTCATTTCTATCAACAAGCTCTCAAGGCCTGGAAGTTATGTTATGTGCATAAGTTTTCTCCACATAAAGCAATCTCGTGGAATAATGTTTAGATTACAGTTAACCGGAAATCTCTTTATTTACAGAGTTGGATGGATAAAGGAATAATTTTTTTAGCTGACCTTTTTGATCAGTCAGCTGAGTTGCTTTCTTATGAAAATTGTATGTATAAATGGGCATTTCCTATTAAATATAGAGAATATTGTTCTGTGATCAATGCCATTCCAACAGGTTTATTGACGTTAATGAGAAGCCATATGTTGTCCCTTAACATTTGTAGAATTGAACCCATTGTTAATTTAAATGGGGTGGACATTAACAGTAAAAAAATGCACAAATAAATGTATTAGAAATCTATTTTATGAAAAAAATATCTATTAAGCCTAGAGGGAAATGTTTCTGGAACATTTGTTTTCCAGAGATTATTTGGAAACAAGCTTGGCTTCTTCCCTTTCGGTTTTGTATATCTAACAAACTTCGGGAAATACATCTGAAAGTACTTCATAATATTTATGTTAGTAACTATACTTTATCAAAATTTATGGATATTGATGAAAAATTTTCGTTTTGTTCAGATCAGCCAGAAAGAATTCTACATCTTTTTTTTTTATGTTACCATTCCAAAAAATTCTGGGAAGATTTATCTATATATATATTCAACAGAAATCTGGTTATAATTGTGAATTAACATCCAAAGATGTTTATCTTATATTTTGAATAAAAAAATGCATCTGTCAATTTTATGATGAATCTAATGATTCTATTTGGTGAATTTCATATTCATAAAAGTAAAAGAAATAGCTCTAACACCTGTTTGATGGTCTTTATGACTGATTTTCATTTGTATTTGGAGTCTCTCCAATGTATTGATAACATAAAAATGTAGAGATACAATTTTATTCGTTATAGAGTTGAAGTTACTTGAAAATTGAATAGATATATGCTGTCTTTTTTTTCTTTAAATATTATTATTGATTTTTGGGAAAAAAAAATTCCATGTAATGTAAACCCCTTTAATTGTATTATCTTTTTGGATGTCTTTTTAAAGGGGTCATATTATGCGATTAAAATTTTTCCTTTCTCTTTGGAGTGTTACAAGCTCTTGGTGCATAAAGAAATCTGTAAAGTTGCAAAGACTAAAGTCAAAAAAAACGAAAGGTCTCAAATCCCAAGAGATATTCTTTATAAAAGTTATGAGTCAGCCACACCTACTTAAAACGGCTCGTTCTAACACCCCCCACATATCTACCTCACTATGTGAAAAGATTTGCATAACGCCGCCCAAATGTTCATGCAAAGAAAGAAGGCGTAACTGTTATTCTCACTGTAGTATTGTTGACGCTGCAGCAATGTACGCTGTGTGCTTCGTTGTGAAAGCGAAACTACTTTGTTTGGTCTTCCAAAAGAGGACGATATCCACTTCATCATGCCTAGAGCTTATCTGTGCTGGCTGCTGAGGGAATACATCAACTTTCACAATGGACAAAGCGGAGTCCAGCCCGGGACCGTCACATGTGGTTGCCGCAAGCCCACTCCTTCGTCGAATCCGCCGGCCAAGCCGTTCTCAAGCCCGCCCGCCTCTGCTCACTCCTATCCCGTCCTCAGCGCCGCTAACGGCTTCCCCCCGCTAGGTCCGCTGTGTGTTTCTTTGTGAAAGAGAAACTACTTTGTTTGATCTTCCAAAAGAGGACACGACTACAAATCAGTGTTTAAGTTGTATTTACAACTCTGTTCCGGAACAGTTCAACCCAAATTATTCAGATGTGTGCAGCGCATTTTTTTGGAGGACTGTTTCCTGATCCTGTGAGAGTAGACTACAATGCCAGCATTTCTGACTCACATTTTGTAAGTACGTTTTTATTTAAAGGATTTTCCACTGATGATTCAAAAGTGAGTTTTTTGGGCAGTGTAGAATAGCACTTGCAGTTTGTCATTTCTCTGATCACAAATACAAACATAGTTTTATGTTTACGCGGCGCGATGCAATGCACAAAAAGACAGTATAAGTCATTATAATCAGTAATGGTATTGTTCCCCACTGGATGGCAACAAATGCTCTTTTTTAAGGGTTTAATGTTTGTCATCGTCGCCCGGCCGGACAACCGCATCACAGTATGGTAGGGGCGTATCATTTCCGTCACACGTTTGAGGTATTGGCCAATCACAACGCACTGGATAGATAGCGGGCCAATCACAGCACACCTCGCTTTTCAGACGGATGAGATTTGTAAAAATTGACGCGTTTCAAAAAGGCGGGGCATAGAGGAGAAACAATAATGTACAGTATGTGGAAAATCATGTGTTTTTTGAACTTTAAACATTTCATTACACCAAATACACAAAATAATGTTCTTTTTAGCAGCATCATATGACCCCTTTAAAGTTGTGAATGTTGCATGTTATGTCTTTAATGTCTAATAAAAAAAAAAAATAAAATTTTAAATAACAAGGAAGCATCCAAATGGGTTATGTGAACAATGTCATGTTGAAGAAACAATACCTCATGTATTTCTTGAATGTAGCAAATATGAACAAGAAAGAGGAGAAATTGATAGTAGAAATAAGAAAAAATGGAATTCATCTTAATTTTAAGGTTTTAATAAAATGGGCAAGTGAAATCAATTGTAAAGTATTTGATTTTATAAGAGAGACGGGGTTGTTAAATAGAATTTAAAACTCTGGAGCAGAATGTCGCGGTAATGCACCTATTTGCGTTGGTGCCAGCCGCCATTAAAAACCAAGAAGAAGAAGACATGAACATTACTGGAGCAACACATTTTGGGAAAATACAAAAGTGATGTTTTGTTCATATCAAAAGGCCACGCGTCCCAATGGGACAATGTTAAATGTTATTTTTATCTGCATTACAGTTATTTTGTACAATCTAAATACCTTAGAAAAATATAGCTTAAATGGAATTTTCTTTTAAATTAGAAACTATTTCATTTACTCATGTCCACAAAAATTATGTCAACTATTTTACTAACCAACCACTCTCCTGAAAAAAAAAAACAGTTTATCATAAAACTTTGTGACCATGGGATGTAATTTTCTTCTGTGGCATTTTGAACACGTTACGGTAAATGTCCTCTTCATTTTTCGGTATTTGATCTTAAGTGACCTATTGTCAAGGATTATTATTAATTGCCCATCAACTATGTTGGGTACATTGTTATGGTTTACAATATTTTTATAGTTCAAAATGATGAAAATAATTTTGTATGCTGTATTTCAATCAAATAAATTCGAAATGTAATAAATTCGCTATGATTCAATGTAGATTTTCTTTCTGCTCATTGCTTACTAGATGATATATAGATATTATATTCTCTGTATTATAGATTAATGTTTCCACAATGTTTCAAGTTCAACATGCCCCTTCCATCACAACTCAGCGACTTATGTATCATCTAGAGTTCCGTGATTCTCACTTGTAAATACAATTTCACTCCGTCAGTCATGTGCTTTGAACTCATAATTACAATATTTCTGACTCCACCTGAAAGACACATAAGTCTGCTTGGCTACATCCTAAAGGTTTCCGCCCTGTGGTCATGGCATTAGAATACAATTAAAGGTGTGGGAAACCACTTTTATCAAAATGTTGAAATATATAACTGAAATATATTGAAAGGATTGGTGGATGTGAATGATGCACTCAATTCATTCCTGAAAGTATGCTGAATGAAGGACGCAAAACAAAGGCTCCCTTCCAAGGATCCTTCATAACTTAATAACGTGGCAGCTAAGGTCTACTGCCAGATGCATCCTTCAAACACCTGGATTGTTTGAAATGAACTGTTTGCAGAATCAAGTCACATGAATCAGTAGGATTTCCCCATCACTACAAAACAATCGTATCATAAAGCTTAATCTCATTTCCTTGTTTTCCCAGCAGAAGTGTTTCGGTTCTCTTCTTATTATGGGAACCACATGGTTCTGCAGAAGGCCCCAGCCAAAGCAGTCGTGTGGGGATTTGGACAGACAGGTGCCACGGTTGTGGTGTCATTGTCAGGACCTCACAAAGTCTCTGCACACTCTACTGCTGTTATCAATGGTAAGTAGCAGTTACACAAATAATATTTTCCAGTGAAGTCTGCTTTAAAGGAAGAGTTCATCAAACAATGTACAGTATATTCTGTTATTTGCTCAGACTCTCGTCATTTCAAACCTTGTATGACTTAGGTTCTTCTGTGAAGAATGTATCATTTAGTTAATATCCACTTGAAAGAATTCAGTACAATAACGGTGCATTCTGAATTTAATGTCTCACAGGTATTTGGCGCACAACTCTCAAACCTGTGGAGGCTGGTGGTCCCTACAAATTGACTGCATCTCAGAGTACAACTAATAGCTCAATCACACTCACAGATGTGCTCTTTGGAGACACCTGGTTATGTAGCGGACAAAGTAACATGGCATTCACTGTTGGTCAAGTAAGTGAATATCTCTTGACTCAAAGTCTTTGATATGCTTATTCCTCTATTTTCATGTGTGTTGTAATACACATGAATGTCACTTGTTCTTCGAAAGGTGATTAATGCAACAAAGGAGCTGGCCTTGGCTTCTAAGTTCCCTGATGTGAGGATCTTCCAGGCTGCCTTGGAGCAGAGTGATGAGGAACTAATTGATCTTGCAAGAGTGGAAGTTCCTTGGTCCCAGCCAACAGCAGGTATGGAATATGGTCTGAAACACAAGCTAATGAGATATTTGTTGCATTCCTGTTTTATCTTAAGGGTGATGTCCAATCTGTTTTTGTCTCCAGAGGACAGTGAAAACCTGTTAGTAAAATGTATGCATAACATACTTTTTCCTGAAGAAATAAGCAGCTGTTCTTGTTGTTGTTTTTTTTGTTTTCATTGTTCAAGAATTGCTTGGCGGAAAGAAATTCAGCCATTTCTCTGCAGTTTGCTGGCTCTTTGGTCGCTATCTCTACAAAACACTGAAGTATCCGATAGGGCTAGTACACTCAAGTTGGGGAGGCACACCTGTGGAGGCCTGGTCATCCCCAAGGGCACTTCACAAGTGTGGATTGGTGAACAGGTACAATGCCAGTACTTACAATACTTTATCATGTTCTGTATTAAAATTTCTATTTCAAATACTGTAAATGCTGCTCTTTTAAACGTTATTTTTTTCAAAGAATCCTGAAAAAATAGTTTTCACAAAAATATTAAGCAGCACTGTTTTCATCATTTGATAATAATAAGAGATGTTTCTTGAGCATCAAATCAGTATATTAGAATGACTTCTGAAACATCATATCGCACTGGTGGATTAATGACTACTGAAAATGTATGCCATCACAGGAATAAATGCCATTTTTAATATATTAAAATAGAAAAGATATTTTAAATTGTAATATTACACCATATTACTATTTTTACTGTATGCAGCCAAATGAGCATAAGAGACTTCCTTTTTATATATATGAAAAAGGACCCTTGCAGACCATTATGACTGTGTAAAGGTCAATAAGTATGTAAAAATATCATATAATTTGAACATTTTATGACTAGGCAAGGTACGATCAGATTTAAAAATAATTTGTGATTAAAAAAACCTACCTGGGAAATATGTTTAATAAAGATTAAGATGTGCACACTCATGTATTCAAAATGTAAAGATACACTGCATGATGATTAAATTTAATCTGTTTCTGGAAATAATATAACAGTTTTTTTTAAACTATATGAAACCAAAAAGTAGTATAACAAGTAGTACATAGTAGTAACAAGTAGCTAGTATGTTCCCAAGAATGACATTTTTAATTTTCTTTTTCTTATACACTCTTATACATCATTGACCTACATAAGTAAAAAATAAATAATTAAAAAAGTTGGTGCAGTACAGTAGTTGAATTACTTCTCATTTTACATGTTTATCTTCTGTACCTGAATTTCCTGCACTATTCCCCATATTGGGTTTTACTGTAGAAAGGAAAAAAAACCCCCCCCAACCTAAAATCATCTTGGAGAACGCCTCTGCTAAATGGGACAGTTCAGTGCTCTGGAATGCCATGATTCATCCATTACTCAACATGACCATAACAGGAGCCATATGGTACCAAGGTATTAATTCTCAGGTGAAGAATTATAGCGCTGTATATCAATTATAACATGCAAAGACTTGCTATTTTTACTTTGCTTTTTATCTCAGGTGAGGCTAATACAAACTATAACAGGGATAAATACAACTGCACTTTCCCTGTGATGATTGACGACTGGAGGATGGCTTTCCATGAAGGCTCAGATGGCCAGACTCCACTAGACTTCCCATTTGGATTTGTACAGGTGCCACTGAATAGTCAGTAATGGAAGAGATATATCTTAACAATACTTTTGACAAGACCCATGAATCATCAATACTTGTATTCTATATACTTTTCTAGCTGAGCACATGTCGTGAAAACGATACACAAGATGGGTTCAGAGAAATACGCTGGCATCAGACCGCAGACTATGGCTATGCCCCTAATGAGCGCATGAAGAACACCTTTATGGCTGTTGCTATTGACGTACCTGATGATAGGTCCCCCTGGGGCAGGTGAGGAGGAGCACAAACTGTGGTTAAAGTGTTATTCAAATAGTTTAATGTAAGTGCTGATTTGTTTGTTTTTTTGGTGGGTATAATAGTATCCACCCGGAGGATAAACAGGATGTGGCATACAGACTTGTGCTTGGGGCAAGAGCTGTCGCCTATGGGGAGAAAAATGTATCTTTCCAAGGACCTTTCCCTACTCGTGCCATGCTCAAACAGGATTTCATTTGCATTGTGTTCAATCAGGGTATTAATGCCATTGCCGATGATGTTTTTTTTGAGGTAAGATCACCTTCACATGCGTTCATTCAATTTGAAAATTATGATTTAAAAAAATATACATTCAAACAAAGGCCAGTTTTAAGTTTGAAGTGAGAATGCTTCTTTTGAACTGACCTTGACTAACTGATAATGTTTTCATTTTTATCTTTTTTTACCATAGATCTGCTGCTCTGAGGATAAGACGTGTGAGTCAGATGACAAATGGTTGCCTGTTGTCATTGTAAAACATGGCATTAATTATGTCCATGTATCTACACCAAAATGTCCAGCTGCTGATATTACTGCAGTGCGTTATCTCTGGACAGACTGGCCTTGTAAATTTAAAGCCTGCCCTATCTACAGCTCTGATGGACTCTTACCTGCACCACCGTTCATCCTGGCCATAACAAACCAGTGACCAACAATAGTAAATGTCTCTTAATATCATATAGCAGTAATTTCAATCCTGATCCTGGGGGCCCACTGCACATTTGGTATGCCTCTATTATCTGACACGCTCAGTTTGGTTGATAAAGCTCTCTGCTGCTGAGTCAATGATCTGAATCAAGTGTGTAAGGAAGACATACAAAATATGGGTCTTTAGGACCAGGATTAAAAACCACTGCCATATAGGGTGCAAAAATAATTACATGAATGTGCAAATGGTACAAAATATTTGTTGAGAGAGATTGTACTTTTTTTGAATGTAAGATTTTGAATGTACTTCTGTAAATCATTTTGAGTGACACAATTTAAATATGTTTGTAATTTGAACTCTCTGATTGGAGAGCTGTTTTCCACTCTAATTGAATCAGCTTGCACTTTAGATGTGCCCTTTTGTGAAAGGTTACAATAAGTTTACTCTTTATGTGACATAACATTGAACATTTTGTATTGTCAGGCTTAGTTTTATTGTCTCTGAGTCTGAGTTTTGTCACCATACAATAAAGCAGTTTTTCTGTAAGACATGGTCAAACTAAATATTTACGAGACACTTGCAGTAAAGCAGATATGTCTTCATTCTAGGAAACACTGCCATAAAACATTTATGTTTTAAAAGCACTGCTGATTGGAACCTATTATAATAGTTAATAAAAAATAGTATATAAGAATTAATAGGCAAATTTTCTAAATATAAAATCTATGTAAAGTACAGCATTATCTGGCGAAACAGAAATATAGTTTGTGAAGCAGAGAAGATGCTTACCAAATATGGGCTCAAAGACCACACATACCTACACAGACAAAGAGTCTGGCTGATTTGAGACTTGAGGGGTTAAAACTGAGGCAATTTCTCCTTCACTGTAATGAGTGTAGAGTTTAAAGAAAATAATGTTTAGATATCATATAACACATTCCACATTTTCCTGAATCATCTGTATTGATCATTTCTAAAATTGCTCATTTTGTTTAATGAAATCGTTCTATTGGTACTAATGTTAGGCTAATTTTCAAAGTTATGCTGTGAAGTTTTACATTCACAGAACATGATTTACATAATACAGTTTTATTCTCGTTGTTCAGGTATGTCCAGAACACTGCTTAAGTAACAAATTATTTTTTCTACCAGTCCTGTCTTATTCATAGGCCTACGAAGTCTAACAAGCAGCACCAAACAGGATGGAGGACCATGCTCCCATTGAAAGCGTACTTTTTGTGTAATTTTGGTCTTTGTGGTGAATTTTTAGTCTTTGAACAGACTACACATGGTGTGTTTAAAATGTACTGTTCTGCATGCTAAGTAAATTTTCTGTTGCATAACCGTGGGATTTGTCCCTTGGCCTTTACCAAATATATATAAATGAAGCATAGTTTTGAAATGTGCCAGTATCGCCACCTAATGGCCAGTTCATTAAACCATGTTTTTTGACACTGGCATAAAAGTGCTCACATATCACATATATTGCTTTTCTTAAAAGTTATTCGTTTTTGCAGCACTGCAATAGTTATTTTGCTTTTTATATATATAAAAACACTGTACCAGTCGTTATGATGTTATGTTCTGTAGTTGCATTGGCAAGCAGTGGCAAGTGAAACCTTTAGCTTATAGGTAAAGTCTAAGACAAATCTCATATTATGCAGCACAACACATACATTTATGAGTGCATCTTTAATACATTTTGCTCTTTTTTACCCCTGCCCATTCTGTCATTGTGCCATATTTTATGAGGTACAGTGGTAGGCCTAACACTTTATATAGGCTAATAAACTTCCATTTGTTAACATTAGTTAACTACATGAACTAACAATGAAAAATACTTCTTTCCAATATTTACTAATACATCATTAAAATGAACTTGCATCTATCTATGTTATTTAATGGACCTAAGTTAAGAATGAGATATTAACAATGAGAATCAGACAATGAGACTAACAATAAACAGCTGTATTTTTATTAACTAATGTTAACAAGATTAAAATAGCTACTGTAACAATGTATTGCTCATTATTGTCAGTTAATGCGTTAAATATACATATGGAACCTTATTGTAAAGTGTTTAGCTACCTGTACAGTGCAAATATCTTATCTAATATACTGCTCACAGCTTCACAAAGAGCCACAAGCACTTTTTTACTACCGAAACTCTATGATAACCACCAGATTGATCACAGTTACTAAAGTGAATATAAGTGATATATATAGTAGCTAACCAATTTATTATATCCATATATATTATTTGCACGTTTCAAATATCTCAAAACAGCCTAAAACGCCTATAAAGTACATACATTTACACTATAATGTTTATGAGCCAGAGTGCGCTCCCTGTGGGAGAATTTATATTCTCAAACACAATGTAAGTCTACTAGCCAAAAAATAAAAATAATATAATAATATGGAAAAAGAAGGTTAAATCTCATAAGGAAGTAAGGAAACATGGGTGGTGAACATTTAATTTATTCAAACCTCTTGAAAGAAGAGCATGCGAAAAGGTAAAATATATGGTTGCTATTGTCAAATCTTAGAAATAGGATTAAGCAGGAGAATTTAGAATGTGGGGTTTTTTTGTTTTTTTTTTATTATATAAAATATAAAAAATATAAATATTATGTTATATATTAGTTGCTTATTAGTGCTCCACACTCCAGTTCAGTTGGTGGCGGTAAATGCACCAGAAGTTGGTTTGCCATCCGCCATGTTATTAGAAGAAGAAGAAGAAGTCTACTAGCCCCTCTTAGACCAGTGGTTCTCAACCCTGGTCCTTGAGGCACCCCAACACTGCACATTTTGCATGTCTCCTTTCTCTGACACTCCATTTTCAGGTCATGGAGTCTCTACTAATGAGCTGATGACCTGAATCAGGTGTGTTTGATTAAGGAGACATGCAAAACGTGCAGTGTTGGGGTGCCTCCAGGACCAGGGTTGGGAACCACTGCTCTAGACTATTATGGGCATAATATATTAAATAGCACTCTTCATATTATGGGAAAACATCCAACTGGATTTTGTGACCAGTGCCAAATACCTGAGACTGTAGAACATGTGCTTATTAATTGTTCAAAATAAAAATGACAGAGGATGGATATGATAAATGACATGGAAACAATAGAACTAACAGGACGTGGAGTAAAGAATATAATGGACTGCAGTAGGAGTGAACAAGGAATGAAATATTTGATTTGCTTTCTGACTAAAACGGGACTCGTGACAAGAATATGATGACTAAAGTATATGGGAAATAACTAGAACCAGAAGATGGCAGTAATGCAGCGTTAAGGATGCAAGCTGCCGTTAAAACCCGAAGAAGAAGAAGAAGCAGCCCCTATAGTTGTTTCCTCAGCTCATCTCAATGATCTGAGAGCGCGTGCGCTGGGACTGGGAGGCGTGTGTGCGTGTATGTAAACTAGCGGCCTTTTCCACTTGGTGACCGACGTTTGTGTTTTCTATGAAGAAAAATCACACTATACATATTGTAAACATAAACAGGTAATTCGTTTAATTCTGGAAGTCGCAAAGGATATTTGGTGACGGTCATATCGCTTCATTGTCAGTTGTTTGTTAACGTTGGATGTAAAATATAGCCAGCTAGCACGCTAGCGGCTCCGCCAGCGTTTAATAACATAATATATCATCTGACGTGAGCTGTAAATCTTAATGCTGCATTAAAGTTGCACGACCTGAGTAGTTTGTAGTCTTTGATGTGCGTTCAAAATAACATTAGGAATAATTTTCAGAATTGAGATGTATGGGAAGTTAGCCTGAGAGGCTTTAGCCACTTGGCTATCAACGTTACTGTTTCATTCTTCATTTTGTTGTTGTGTTGTTAAATATGTGTTATTATGCACTTACAATGTAAAGGTCAAGCGTTTCAACCATTATTATACAGTTTTGATGCTGTTTATGTTGCAAACGCAATCCTCTTTTACTTAGGATCTGGCCGTGTCAGGCTTTTTTTAATCAAGGTTAGTTAATCTGTAACCTATAAACAACTTTTCCTGTGAGTGTTTGGACACTTGGTGTTCAGTTAATACAGTTTACTAGTTTCGTTAACAATATGATAATTGTATTGTACGTTGATTGACACATGACACAAGTGCCATGTTTTTAATGTATAGTTGCTGCAGTTCATTACGTGCAGTGGGGAAATCTACAGTATAAACTATTTTAGCATAATGTTTTTGGCATGTGTTTTCCCATGGTGAAATAATCTGTAAGTGTAAAGATGAATTCACATTCAGAATGGCACTATATGTGGCAGCTAGTGTGTTAGTTGGTTAGGTTGGTTGATTTGTACCCTCTGTGTCCCATAGCAGCAGCCCTGCCCCGACGCGCCCCAACCGCAAGCGGAGCCGTCATGTGGCAGGAGGCCCGCAAACATGAGCGCAAACTGCGCGGGATGATGGTGGACTACAAGCGGCGTGGGGAGAGACGCAGAGAGTTCTATGAGAAAAACGTAAGTTGACAAATGAAAGTCTGTGACCTTGACTGCACTTTCATTCTTTGTTTTTTGAGCACAGCTTAAAGGGATAGTTTTTTCCCCATCCCCCCCCCTCACCGCCCCCAAATGAAAATTTGATGTTTATCTGCTTACCCCCAGGGCATTCAAGATGTAGGTGACTTTGTTTCTTCAGTAGAACACAAATTATGATTTTTAAGTCCAGCCGTTGCAGTCTATCAGTCGTATAATGCACGGCAATGGTAACAAAATCTATGAGAGTAAAAAAAAACATGCACAGACAAATCCAAAAACCCTGCGGCTCGTGATGACACATTAATGTCCTAAGACACAAAACGATCGGTTTGTGTGAGAAACCGAACAGTATTTATAATTTGTTTTACCTCTAATACAACACTATGTCCAACTTCCTTGAGCGCGCGCACGGCAACCGTGATTGAGGTGTGTACGCGCTCTGGCGTAGTTTACGTAATGGGTGTGTTGATATCCAGCCAAAGAGCAATCAACCATAACTTCAGGCGAGCAGGCTCAGAAGTTGGGAATACGTGGAAAGTCACCACTCCCGAATGAGTTCGCGCGAGAGAAAGTAATCTTTTAGTTTTAAGTCGGTTTGAACAATCCGGATAAGCGCAAGTAAATACCATTTCGATTAGCCGTCGTACCTACAATGACTATGCACTGTGTAAAAAATGAGTGACGTATACGCGCGAGAGATCACTTCCGGCGCTTGTGTAAACTACGCCAGAGCGCGTACACACCTCACGCACCGGATGCCGTGCACGCGCCCAAGGAAGTTGTACATAGTGGTGTATTAGAGGTAAAAAAATTATATAAATACTGTTCGGTTTCTCGCACAGACCAATCGTTTCGTGTCTTAGGACATCAATGTGACGTCACGAGGGCACAGGGTTTAATTGGATTTGTCTGTGAGTGTTTTTTTAACTCATAGATTTTGTACCTTGCGTGCATTATTACGACTAATAGACGCAAACAGCTGCGAACTTAAAAAATATAGTTGTGTTCTAATGAAGAAACAAAGTCACCTACATCTTGGATGCCCTGGGGGTAAGCAGATAAACATCAAATCTTCATTTTTGGGTGAACTATCCCTTTAATCTTGGTCCTGGACAGAAGTTTTAAATGAACAATCACACTTCTCTCATTCTGTGTAGAAAAAGGATCCAGCCCAGTTCCTGCAGGTTCATGGACGGGCATACAAAATTCACCTGGATTCAGCAGTAGCCCTGGCGGCTGAGAGTCCCCTCAACATGTATGTAACTAGCATATGGATCAGTGATTTGGGAAGAAAACTAATTGTGATTTTTCTGGAGAAAAAAAATGGTTCTCCTAATAATAATTATTATTATTGCCACTAAATAAAACTATAAAAAGTTAGTAAATAAATCAAAAGAAATATCAAATTTCATTGTAAAATAAAAATAAATCCAGTGTTTAGGAAAAGTAACAACATAAAAAATGTATTTTATGTTTTAACTGGAAAATTACAGTACTGATATTTTTGGCAATGTTAATTACATCATTTTCAAACGTTGCATCATCAAATGTATATTTGTGGATGGAAAGTAAAAGCTTTACTCTGAAACATACAGCACATATAATTATTTAATAACATCACAGCCTTTGCAATCTGAGAAATGCACAAAGCCATTATCGCAATTTTGGTTTTAATTCAATTAATCATGCTGCCTTATTTCTTACACCAACATAACAGCCTATATAAAGGTTTTTATTTGGGAATCTGTCACAACTTCATCCTTTGTTCTAACAGGATGCCTTGGCAAGGAGATACCAGCTACATGATTGATAGGTTTGATGTCAGAGCACACCTGGACTACATCCCCACCTATACACCACCTCTCCTCAACGCTACGTGAGTTGTCTGATCTTAATGCATCTGTCATGTAGCAAAATATAAAATAGATTGCCTTGATTATGCAAAGAAATAGGTAGGATGCTGTCTTTTCAAAACGGTGGCATAGTGTGGTTTAATTTCCCGTCTGGTTTTAAGTAGGCATGGGCCGGTATGAGATTTTGGCTGTATGATAACCTTAAGCAAAAATATCACGGCTTCACGGTATTGTCGTTACAGCTCTAAAATGTGTTATTTTAAATGACTGGGTAAAAAAAATAAATAATAACCTTTCCCCGCTGAACACAATATATTTTGTTATTGAGCAACGTACAGAATATCAGGAACAGTAGAATTGGTTTATTTTTTCTTTGATTTGTTTCCTAAAAAGAGGAAAAATAAAGACTGACATCTTTATTGAACCTAAATCTGTAATTACAGGTATGTAATTGTAGTTATATAATTCATATACATATCATTTATATAATTTCCTATCATTTAGATATATTTATGTACCTTAATTTGCTTTAATAAATAACCCAATTTAAGAAAAAACAGAATGTTCGGACTAGCTTTGTGAAATTTACTACATGCTGAATGAGATGCAGATTCTCTCTCTGATAGCAGGAGGCGCTCATGGAACACCAGATACAGTGTTTCCATGGTTACTGCTGCAAACAAAGCCAGAAGGGTCTGGCTGCAGACATGCACTTGCATTTTCAGACTTGCACTCTCAGACTTGCACTTCCGCGAGTGACGTTCCTTGCAAGTTCGTTTTTATTTTATTTAATTTATTAAAAAAAAAATTTTTATTGAATCTCTTAACATTTTACACAAGTAGCCAGGTGGTGAAGACAAGAAAAAAAGAAACTAAATCACAAAGTCACTTGCAATCGCCGCTTGCACGCGACAAATCGTGCGTGTTGCCAATGGAGACGAGACGCTGTGGTGGTTAAATGATTAAAACTAATTTAGTACTATAACATACAGGGTCCTGCAAGTCATCTGTAGGAGAAAAAGACAAGACCCGCAAATCCGTGGCCACAGAACAGCAGAATATGAAAGTAAAGCACAAAGTCTCTCATTAAGCGCTTTTAAACCTCCCGTAGAAAACCATAAACACTTAATATGGCTAATTGTGTTAAGATAGTGCTATTAAAAGATCACATTTGAGATATAGTTTATTCATTTAATGTACTAGGCTACTACAAGGCAAGCATATGCTCATGAACACAACGAGCAAACTTATACTTTTCCTCCCATACGCCTACAGCAAAACGCTTAATGTGCCATAACGGACTAAGATGATAAAGACCAAATTCAGTATTTCTTACTGTTGATGCAAACTACACAGACAATATGAACACGCATTAAGAAATTCATTAAGTGATATTAAATGGACCAACTCTATTCTGGTCTCACCTGCTTATCTGTACATATTAATTGTGTTTTAATAATGAAGAGGAGCATATGAGGTCTTTATAATCTTAGACCGTTATGCCACATTATGCCACCTTTTGCGGTATGGGAGGAAAACATTATATACATAGATTATATTAATAAACTGAATTTGATCTTTTAATAGCACTATCTTAATACATTAAGCCATAGCCTATTAAGTCTATGGTTTTCTACGGAGGTTTTAAAAGCGCTTAATGAGAGACTTTGCACATTGAATTTATTCTGCTGTTCTGTGCCACGGATTTGCGGGTCTTGTCTTTTTCTCCTACAGATGACTTGCAGGACCCTGTATGTTATAGTACTAAATTAGTTTTAATCATTTAACCACCACAGCGTCTCGTCTCCTTTGGCAAAACGCACGATTCGTGTGGGTTGCAAGTAGCTGAGAGTGCAAGCGGCGATTGCAAGTGACTTCGTGATTTAGTTAAATTTTTTTTCTTGTCTTCACCACCTGGCTACTGTGGTAAAATGTTGAGAGATTCAAACAAAAATAATCAATAATCCATCTTTTAAAAATAATTTAAAAAATAAATAAAAAAAGGACTGCAGTGAAGTCACTCGCGGAAGTGCAGGGTCGAGAGTGCAAGTCTGAAATGCAAAGTGCATGTCTGCAGCCAGACCCTATTGAACAAAGCAGCGCTGCTCTGAAACACTGCAGAACTATACAGGGACGAGATGAAAAGAAAAAAGGCCTTTGTTAACGGGCGTTTACAGACTTCATATTTTCACATAAATGACATTTTGGAAAATTATTGCATTGCAAGTGCAACACAGTTTGTGCAAGTCCAGAACAGAGACGACTTGCTTGCAATAAGACAAAAAAACGTCCGGTTGCCGATCGCGTAAGTTCCAGAGGAAGCCATCCTACACACACGTGACTGACCGCTCGCTCGTACCAACAGGAGGAGGAGGGTCGTGTTACTCTCTACCCTGCACTCAACCTGAGGGATTCCTACAATTTCAGTCTTTGAGGAGACATGAAAAAACAGCGCATACCGCAGGAATGTTATAATGGAAAATATTAGTGGTTTTGAAACCATGACATTTTCAAATCGTGGTATACCTTGAAACCAGTAATCGGCCAATGCCTAGTTTAAGTTTAAACCCTCTGTATTTCTCCCTTAGGGGACAATAACTTTTTGTAAATAATACTAAAGTTCTATATATTGTCCAATAATATTATTTTTAATATTTTCTGGTGTAAGGGAAAATCAGGCTAGACAACAATATTCATTTCTAATTATTATTACTTTATTAAATAAATATTAAAAATATAAAAACCATTAACATTTTTAAATGACTACATCATAAAGTTTATCAGAAGCCAATGCAGTTAAAATCCAATGAATGGAAGGCAGATTGGCACTGTTGGGTAGGCGATTAAAGAAATTATATTACTACCTATAGAATATAGGGATGTATGTTCTCTAAATGCCCATAAGGGTATATGCAGTCATAACATACTTTAGTAGGTTTAGAATTTGAATAGATATTGAGCCGTAATCGATGACTACTTCATTGAGGGAAAAAATTGCTCTATTTTTTTGGATTTCCCATTCATATACTATGGTGGTGGTTATTTGTGATAAATTATTATTTTATGTTCATATAGCAAGTGCCACTAAAGTCACCAACTTTTGTACCAATTTGAATAAATAAAAAAATATCAGTCTAAAATAACTGAAGACCGACCAGGGGTTAAAGAAGTTTTCATAAAATTATGCTGAAGTGGTTTCTGGTTTGTGTAATTTTTGATTAAGTTCACTGTTTCTGTCACAGCACCCCAGAGCAGGAATCAGAAGAGAGGAAGTGCAGTTATGAGCGCTATAGAGGTCTGGTGCAGAATGACTTTGCGAACAGTGAGTTGCTGTTGGTATATATATATTTTTTTAATTATTATTGGGGTTTTTTTACAATTCATTTAATGTTATTGAATTTAGAAGAATCCACAAAAAATATTATTTTCATGTTGTAGTCTCTGAAGAGCAGTGTTTGTACCAGATCTATGTGGAAGAACTCTACGGTGGTCTACAGAAACCAAATGAGGATGAAAAGAAAAAGTATGAACTTGTGTATCAGTACTTAAAACATATGTGGCTAAAAGTACATTCTGTTAGAAGGATCACATCATCATTTTTTTTTACTATTAGACTCGCTGAGAAGAAAGCTCAGATTGGTTATACATATGAAGATAGCACTGTGACCGAACCAGATGAACAGATGGAGAAGGGAAATGAGGATGACTCCGAAAACAGCGAGTCTGAGGAAGACGAAGTCATCCCTGACATCGGTGCGTTTCTTCAAACTCTGAACAATTCCTGTTAGGATAATTCATTTTTATAATGTAAAAACGCTTTATAAATGTGATTTACTTGAATATAGAAGGTAATAGGGGTGCTCCGATCAGGGTTTTTGAGGCCAATCGCCGATCACAGAAAGCAGTATATACCGATCACCGATACCGATCTTTTAAAAACCTTCATTTTATCATGTAGAATTATTTATAGTAAAACTCCAATCAGGAATTTTAGACATTTATTCAGGGCCTGAATTTCATTTTTGAAAATGGGGGGAATTCCCCTCTTCGGTCACTCTTGTGAGAGGGGAAGCAGCACGGACTGTGCTTTCACACAGGAGTCCACTACTGATCCGTGGCTGTTTACCACAAACACAACATTTATCCATTATTTTAATTTCAAATCCAAACATTGTCACTGAAAATGCTTTTTCAGCATTGCAAGTCTTTTTTTACACAGTACAGTAATACAATCTTTCACAGACATGTTTAAAGTCAATAAATATAAGCAACACATTATTCAATGCTTTTTACTTTTGCATTTACTTCTAGATGTATATTTTAAGTTGTGGCAAAACAATTAAGCTACTTTATCACAAACTTACCATTGACAGAAATAGTCAGCTCTACTGCCTTTCCTTTTGCATTGAAATCTTTATTACAAGCAATCCTGCAGTTCATAAAGAACTTTGTTTTACTACCGCCACGAGTGCCATCTATTATTGGCTTATCTAAAAGTGTCTTGCCCTCTTAAACCTAGCCAAAAAGCCATGTGTTGACTGTGAAACACAGTAGACTTTAATAATATGCATTTATGGTGTAATTACTACATTTTCGTGTCAATTCATGTTCATATTTACTGCAAACAATGAGCTTTTACTTTAATTAAGCACTTGCAGTGCAGAAACAATAGCTGTTGCGGGGAAAGAAAACGATCTGCACTGCTGCAGACGCCGCCGCTCCTGAGAACAGCCCCCATGCCGGACACCAACCGTGTGCAGTGTGCACCTGTATAATCCGGTTAACATTGAGCGTGGAAAAATACTAACCACATAAGGCACTGCAACGGAGAATGTGAACTGGCATTATGTGTGTGCGCTGCCGATGGGTGCATTTCTCCGAAGTGGGCGCGCGAGTGCTTAATGGTTAAACACTGGCAAGAATTAAAATGTAATGCAATTTATAAACTTTAGTGACGCTTCTGACACTGCCTCGATTGTGCAAGTGACAATTCCTTTGTCAACTGTGCAGCGTGCAGCTCGCTTATAGACAGATGCGATGTGATTTGAAGCCATTTGTGCATTTTGAGAGCGAAAGAGAGCACGCTTGCAGTGATTCACTCACGCTGTTTGTGAAAATTACATCTCACACAAGGTTTTCAAATTACTTAATAATGTGAAGGTAAGTACCCCTCACCTTCAGCATTATAATTATTTCACCCGCTCCAGACAGAGACTGAGATGGTGCCGCTGCATGTCGTTCCAAACCTCTCACGGCAGCGTCATCAGCTTGAGATCGTTTTTTTTGAGATCGGCCTTTTTAGAGACTGCCGATCAATCATCCCAAAGCGATTATCGGCCGATGGTGATCGGTAGCCGATCAATCGAAGCACCCCTAGAAGGTAACACCCTTACAATGTGTGCGTGTGTGAATGCTTTCCCAATTTGTAGATGTTGAGGTGGATGTAGATGAACTGAATCCAGAGCAAGTGACGGAGATTAACAAGATGGCCACCACTTATGGCATGGCAGATGGGGACTTTGTATGGTTCGTTCGCTCATTCTTTAACTAAAATTCACAGCATGAGTGTATTTGGACAAGATCTAAATGAATGCACTGTACTTTTTCTACAAACGTGATATTTAAAATAGTTAAAAGTAGTTAAAATCCAGTCTGTCTTTGTGGCAGGATGTTGAGGAAGGACAAGGAGGAAGTGGAGGCCATTAAACATGCAAAAGCACTGGAGGCAGAGAAGGCCATGTACTCTGTATGGGCAGAATCTTATTAATGTCCTCTCCCATTTAAGATGTTTGTGTTTGATTATTAGTATTTGTAATAATAATGTTGTTCTGTTTCCATCAGGGCCGGCGGTCTCGCAGACAGCGAAGAGAGTTTAGAGAGAAGTATATGAAAGGCAGGCAGATCAGCCCACCCAGGTAACAGCCCATACAATATCAGCTACAAATTTCCCAAGATAAGCAATGATGTTTTTTCTACTCAATAATAAAAGTCTAACTTAGTGTCTCTTTTTTTGGTTCCGCTGACCACTACCCAATTAACTGACATTTAAAATTTAGTGTATGTATATTTTATAATGTGCACCAGTTACACATGTTGCTGATTATTTTGATTGAAAATTGGTTAACTGATTTGAATTCAATATGTACATTTCAAAAACAGCTATGCCAGAAGAGACAGTCCTACATATGACCCCTACAAACGGTAAGTGTTCATGGAATGATACTTTGCACTTTCATTTTGAATTATATATACATAATGTAATATTAATGCACCAAAATCATTGAAATTTAGGTTCCCCCAATATTGCATTTCTGACCAATACCTTTAAACTAATTTTCATGTTGCTGATAACCAATAAATGGACTATTAAAGTGTCAATAGCATTTTGTCTAAATAAATCGGAACTCTAAAGTTTCGAAGAATATATTTAACTGTTTTATATATGATTAGTTTTGAGTGTTAGAGGATGGCAAAGGTAATCTAATTGTCAAAATAGGGTAAATGAACAGGCACAATACAGTATGACCAAAAATTATAAAATGAGAAGAAAAAAAAAAAAAAAAAAACTTTTAAATGATTTAAATGCATACACTACCTTCAAAGGATGGGATCAGTGAGGTTTTTTTTTTTTTTTATCAAAAGTGCCCGTAAATTATATTTATATAATGTACTAAAGATCTCGGATTTCAAAGGAATTTGTTTTTTTTTTTTCTATTCATCCTAAAAATAGTTCAAATGAAATGAAATGAAACTAAGCAGAAACTGTTTTCAACATTAATACTAATAAGAAATGTTTATGGAGCACAAAATCAGAAGATTAGAATGATTTCTGAAGGATCATGT
The DNA here is from genome assembly GCA_018155175.1 of Sinocyclocheilus anophthalmus. Classification (NCBI taxonomy): domain Eukaryota; kingdom Metazoa; phylum Chordata; class Actinopteri; order Cypriniformes; family Cyprinidae; genus Sinocyclocheilus; species Sinocyclocheilus anophthalmus. The sequence continues at coordinate 13,660 of JADLZN010007855.1, read as the reverse complement.
GACAAAGATTGGAGTAATGGCCCCAAACTTTTGAAAAGTTGTGTACATCATGTATTAATAGGAATGTTTCTTACTACAGTTTTCCTTTTTTTTTGTCTCAGGCCAGAGTCAGACTCAAGTTCAGAGTCACGCTCTCGTTCTCGAACCCCAGGCAATGATAAGATCACTTTCATCACCAGCTTCGGGGGCAGTGATGATGAGGGAGCCTCAGCTGCACAAGCCCCACCTGCAGCGGCGTCAAGCCACACCTCCTCCAACACCGCAGGTCATAGCAGGGGCTCCCGGTCGGTAACTTCCCCTTTCTACTTTATGGCTCCTTAGTGGCTTTTTTCTTCTTTTATTCATAAGCGTGTTCAGCTGTGTTAGCATGTAGCCAGAGAACTGCTACAGGTTGAGCTTAAATGATTGATGATATTTTGAAATAGTTGAGAGACCAACCATTGTCTGAGTTGCCTGTTGATTATTGCTTGTGGCATATTCAGTGTTAAAAACGGTAATTAACTGGAAGCTCTTTGGCTTGTCTTGTGATTTAATAAAAGTTGCTTGTAATAACATAGCACATTGTGTTTTTCTTTTAGCCGAAGACGGTCTTCCTCCAGCCACTCATCCTTTTCTTCCCGCTCCTCTTCGCATCGGTCCTCACACTCCTCCTCACGCTCCCGCCGGAGTCGTCGTTCTCGTGGGGGCAGGGAACGGGACAGCCGTTACTCCAGGTCTCGATCTTGCTCTCGTCGGCGGTCTGACTCCCGTTCACGGCAACGCAGTGGTGGAGTTGTTTCGAGGAGACGATACGACAGGACTAGGTCTCGTTCCACAGATCGGGGTAGAGACCGAAACCGTGAAAGAGACAGAGACCGGGACAGGGGGAGGCGGTACACAGGCCGCAGACGAACCAGGCAAGAGATCTTGCTAAAGATATTCAAACCCTTGTAGATGCTTTGATTTTTTTAAAGAAAAAAAGGTTGTTTTTTTTTGTGAAGTTGATCGGAAGAACCACTCTCTCCCTCAGGTCTCGCTCGCGTTCTCATTCGGGTGATCGTTACCAGCGTCGGAGTCGCAGCTCAGCATACAGGAGGGGCGGGAGCATCAGTCAAAGCCCCTCCCACTCACCTGCTGCAAGCCGCAGCCTTTCCCCCTCTTCCCATTCTGCTCCACCTGCATCTGCTTCTGCAGACAAACTGAGAAAGTAAGTTGCAACACACCTATAAGCGCTAAAGATTCACTTTACCACCTTGATATCAAAAAGTCAAAGATGCGATTTTCCGACCTGAGAAATGTGACCCATGTAAACTCCATGAATTTGAGAAAATGAAATTCATGCTTTTTCAAATACATTTTATTTTAATAAAATTATACAATAATAAAATGTAACTTTTATGATACAAACTTTCATGTTTTGCTTGTATAGTGTTGTCACTGTAATTCTTGTGAGTTCTGACACAGCACTGAGCAAAATGCTCTTGCAGCATCTCATGCATGAAATAGCATTCTAAAAACACAACGTTCAACCCCCATATTCTTGCATTTTTTTTTCCTGATCCACTGCCGGCGTCCCATCTTTGTCAACACAAAAGTGCATTCCGTGTGAATGGCACCTAGCGATATATTCAACTTACGGTCCTTCACAGAGCGCGTCACACGTGAGCAGTTAATCAAGTGCGCCGACATGCGGTTGGATCGTTCTTTTCTCTTCACTGTTATCATTGGCATATTGTCAAAGTTTGTAATTCTAACGTTTGGTAATATTTCTATTCAAAATCGACATTCCTCGATTTTATAAAAAATTTAATCATGGAAAAACATTAAATTTGAATTAATCGATTGCCCAGCCTTACTTTGGGTGTGTAAAATCTTTGAAAAAGTAGTGAAGTGACGAGTGGCCAAATATGGTGGCCCATACTTGGAATTTGTGCTCTGCATTTAAACCATCAAGTGCACTAGGGCTGTCAAAATGGCTGAAAATTTTTTTTGTACTTAAATATTATCAATATTTGAATTATATTCGAATTTAAATGGCATAATTTCAGTTAGGGGGAAAAGAGCTTTTGGCTTTTCTTCTGAGGCCACAAGAGGGCGCATCCAGCAAAATATTATGCACGTTTCTTCAAAGCGTAATAAAATAACACAACTATCTTTGAAAAAAGTGCATAATGTTTAAAATAATGTTTATAAACTATATATATATATATATAGCTATATAATTAATAAGGTTGCTTAAACAATTAGGGAAAAAAAACAGCACCATGCATGCATGTATAGTTTAAAACAAAGGACCGAAAACCAATCACAAAAAGTAGGCTACTTACGATATGATTGTTCAGTCTGCGTTGCATGCCAAACACCAAAAAATGGGCCGCATGTGCCTGTAGTTGTGACGTTTATTTAGCATTTAGAGGCCTTAGAAATTTGTGGATCAAATATGATATATTTGATATATCATATGATATATTATACTTTATGATATACCAGTATAGGGTTAAAAATTTGTAGTATTGCAATTTTACTTCTGTAAAATAAAATTATTAGTAGTAGTATTGATTTATTTTATTATTATCTCATCATCATGAATAGTACTGTCCTGTGCCTAATACGTGAATACTGACCAACATTGTATCATTTTTTTTTTTCTCCCAGGCCTGAAACGACCGGGTGGTACCGGACGGAGCTGCCAAAGGCAGTAAGAATTGATATATCTCGAAATTGTTGCTAAAGACTCCGGCCTCCTCCACCCCTGACAGGATGAGGCAGTAACAATCAGGCTGGTTTTCTTTCGTGTTTTTTTTTTCCCTGGGCTCTGCCCCTGCCCATCTCTTGGCTCTTCAAAGAGCCCTTGTTCTCATTTGAAATGTGTTTTTGATTGGCTGTCCACTTGGTGATCAGCTGCCCTCTATTTACAGAATGCAGTGGTCTTTTGAAGAGCAGCCATATCTGAGCTTACCCAACTCACTTTTTGCCTTTATTTATTTATTTTTGTAAGAAAGAAGCAGGAAGTGACCAACTCTATCTCTGAAGGACCCAGATATTTCTGTGTGCTCTTTGGAAGCGCTATAGATTTGTCTTCTATTTAGAGAAATGATACATGTACTTCTCATTTATCTTACTAAGTATTATCTGAATGATGGGTTGTTGAGAGACACCTGTGAATGACCGTGAGCTGATGAAAGGAAAACTACAAAGGAATAAAGGTTCTTAGCAGGTTTGCTCAGCAGTTAAACAGCTCAGGTGTTGCTTCTGCACTGGGCTTGTCAAGGCAGGCAGAGCAACTTCACTCACTCGCACACAAACACACCTGCATAAGTCAATACAGATTGTCCTTGTGTGTAAAGGTTGAACAGCTTCAAGGCAGCACCTTCTGAAATGGCTACAGTAGCTGCCATTTTGTAACTGTTCCATCGAGTTGACGTACCTGACCTGGTGAGAAGAAGAGTCGACATAGCGCTGGCTGCCTCCATTTCTGTTCACACTTTGCACTTTGCCATACCCCTACAAATACATCTATAACTTAAACATCACAGGCATTTCTTTGAAACAGGACCGTCTGCTGCTGTTCAACATGCAGCATATAAATGATCTGTATGTAGTTTAAAACACTCTCATCCTTCTGCATGACATGACACAAGTTTAAGCTAGTAAACTAGATTCCTTGTTGTCTGCCGCTGTTCTTTGCATAAACTTTTCCATCGTACTTCTTCTAAAGTCACTGTGTCCATTGCAGCCCAAGATGACACCACAAGAGAAGCTCAAACTCCGTATGCAGAAGGCTCTAAACAAGCAATGTGAGTTACTATCTCAGGCATGCAGGAACCATTTTATTCCATATTTATGCTAGGCATGCACAGTATATTGATACCATATCAGTTAGCATTATTTGTATATTTATATTTATTGTGCACTCTCATTTCTGTCGGTTCTTACCTTTGACATCAATTAACGCTCAAACGCTTTAATAAAACAAATTATTTTAAAACACTGGTGAATGCAATCTTTAGCAAGTTTCAAGCATCTTTTTTACATTGCTATTCAAAAGTATTTTTTCCTTTTTGTTGTTTATATACAGTAGTCAACATTTAAAATGGATCAAAAAACTTCAAAGTTGTCCTAAAACCTAGAAGCCTTCTTGTCTTTGGACAACTTTGATTAACTTTTTTGATCCCCTTCAAATGTTGACGTTATGTGCACCAAAATATCTACACAAATATTAGCAGACAGCTGTTTCAACAATGAAAATGTTTTTGAGCACCAACTCAGCCATAATTTTTAAAGGATCTTGTGAAATGAAGAATGGAACGGATCTCTTTTAAATTATCTGTGGCTGCTCAGCTTTGCCATCACAGGAATAAATTACAATTCAAAACTTTTTTTTAAAAGATATCTATGATGTTCACCAAGGCTGCGCTTTTATTTGACCAAAATGCAGTAAAACGGTAATATTGTGAAATATTATAATTTCAACAATTGTTTCTATTATGAAAAAATCTTAGTGAATTTACATGAAAATGCAAGTTTTAAAATATATTTTTCTGTGATCGCAAGGCTGAATTTTCAGCCAGCTGGAGTTAAGGCTTTAGTAAATGGTCTTCATTGTCACATGATTTTTCAGAAATCATTTTAATATGTTTCTGTTCATCGTAATTCGTAATATTTTTGTGGTAACCTATACTTTTTTCACAATTCTTTGATTTAATAGAAAGTTCAAAACAACAGCTTATTACTGTAAACTTTTGTAATTATAAAAGTCTGTAATGGCCTGTTGGTCATAAATTTAAATTTGGTCAAAGTGATTAATTTATTCGTTTTAACGGACAACCAAAATTGACCAGTGTGGTGTATCGACCACATCCTAAGCAGCATGTTATGTCAAATAAAAGCCTGTTGACCCTGCCTCACCTTCTGCTTTCACCTTCATCAGCTAAGGCGGATAAGAAGGCCGCACAAGCCAAGATCCAGCAACAAGAGAACAAGCGACAGGTACAAGTGTGGGTGTACAGTTGGTATGTGGGTAGGAGGGGTGATTCCAGGTAGTTCTTTACTTTTTAACGCTCATGTATTTTCCCCCTCCCATCGCAGGAACGAGAAGGAGTTCTTCGCGCAATGGCACGGAAAATACGCATGAAGTGAGTCAGAGCATGTATATACATGTGCAGCATGTTCATGTGGGAACTGTCCTCTCGGTTTGTAAAGAAGAGGATACAGTTCGGTCATTGTTTGGTCTTGTAGGGAGCGAGAACGGCGGGAAAAAGAGAGGGATGAATGGGAGAAACAGTATGGAGGTCAGAGTCACTCGCCCTCCCCCGATGACAAATATGGTGAGTTTATCTGTGCTGTAAGAGCCTCCCACCAAAGAATCCCCTCTTCTTAAAGAGATATGGTCGTATTGTTATTCACATTATGAAAGAACTGAAACAAGACTCTTTCTGTGGATTGAATTGTGTGTTGTTGTTTTCTTTTTTGGTAGTGATAGAATTCTATTGATATATACAGTGTGGTAACAAGACACTTGCAAAAACTTACTCATGAAGAAGATTCTAATCATAAATCTTGAACACCCCACAGGTCGGGACTACAGCTCATCCAGAAGGTATGCTAAACCAGTCTGGACCAGCCACACTTGTCCATTTCATCTAAACGTACTGTTCTGGCTCATTTCAAACATTTCTACTGTCTTCCACAACAGGAGATCACGTTCAAGATCACGGAGTCCTCAATACCGGTACTGAAGAATCGGCTGATAAAACAGTCGAGGCCCTAAGACGTCACGACCACGATGGCAAGAGTTTACTCAGAAGTTTGGGGGAAAATATCAATAAAATGAATTTCACTCACTTCAGCTTCTTTTACATCTTCTAAACTGGATGCAATGGAAACAAATAATTTCTAAAATGTACAAGTTAACACCATCATGCTCTGAAAACACATTTCACCTCCCATTCTTGATATTACACAGCAGGGTTGCCAGGAATGCTTTGAGCTGCTAGGATTCTAATTAACTTTTGCAGATTATTTGGAGTCGATCGGTGTTGAATTGTGTGACGTAAGTGGGATGAAATTTATGCTCTTCCTTGTGTCTTAAACCACCATCAAAGAGAGTTCACCCAAAAAATGCTAATTCTGTCATTTACTCACCCTCAGGTTGATCCAAACACATATAACTGACTTTCAGGAAACACGTCTTTCTGCCTAATGTCTGCTTTTGTGTTCTATGGAAGAAAAACGAGATGAGTGAGGGTGATTAAAAGAATTGGTGTTTTGGGGGTGCATCTACCCATTTTACCTCATCATTGTGTATATAGTCCCTTCATCTAAGAGTGATGAAATTTCTTGCACAGAAAATGCTGATTTTAAATGCCCTGATTTTTTCACTCGACAATGTAAATGTCTGGTGGTTCTTTCTTGTATTAAGATCACAGGTTTTGACATTGAAATAAAAAGCTAATAATGAATGGAAAAAAATAACTGGCTTGAGTGTTTTACTCGTGTACATCGAAAACAAAAACGCATTTTCTTTGGCGTAACAACCGCTACCTAGTGTAACCGCCAGATGGCGCGCTTCACTATAAGAAATGCGTGAATCGACAAAAATTGCAGTTATTTTGAATGGGAATTTGAGCACTTTATATTCACGAAGACCAATTTCAGCAGTCCCCGCGTGCTTGTATTTACCCCCGCCCTCCACACAAGAGAAGCAAGTGTCTGAAAGTAAAGCGACAGTTACTTTGGGTTTTTTCGAAATAAGCCGGACGCAAAAAAAAACACTGTCTCAGCAGACCTCATAAAGCACTTCCTCTTCACCACATCCTTAACAGCCATTTTATGGTGTCAGAGCGCAGCTGCGCGACATCAAAGAGACTATTTACATAATTCCGTCAATACGACAGATACGATAAGGAAAAGACAAGATTGGATCTTTAAGTGGCCCCTGAGGCTTTGCTAAGCAGGTTTTTAACGAGGTGAAATTATGATAAGAGAGGCAGAGAGAGGAGGATGATGATGGGCGGGATGGAGGCGTGCTATGCCTCCTCCTCCTCCTCCTGTAGGGCCAGCAGACAGTGTGAACTTGAACACTGAGGGGCACAGCACTGAGCGACAGTCAAGTCACACATCACTGCCGTTTTATGAGATTTCTAGTGTCCGCTTAGTTCTGGTGTAGTTTTAGAGGATCTTCTCTCACTATGTCCAGACGTAAACTCGGCAGCAGACCGCAACACCTGAGCGCAATGCAAGGTAAGCTGGGTTTAAGACAACTTTATCCACATGTAAACGAGAACACGCACATATGTATGTAGAACCGAATCTGAATACTGTGGGAGTGTGAGAATGAGAGCACGCGTAATCGATGTAATAACTTTTCACGTGGTTTGTGGCTCACTCCAGTGCGTGTACTGAACTTGACATTGGAGTTGAAATAATTAACCTAACGTTACCCTCATGTTTTTATTTGTACGCGTCGCTGACGAGCGTTCAGTGTCGTATCAGAAGTCGTTCTTTGTCAGTTTTACATTTACAGGCTGTTTAAGGGATTTTAGGTTTAAGTTTCTTAGACACTGAACGAGTTGGAGCAATAACATAGCACTTCCTTATTGTATTTTCACAATATCTTTGTTTTGTGTCGTCCCTTTCACACCTTAGCGTCTACTTACTAACGTAATTTTTCCGTTAGGTTTCATTTTTATTTCCACAAATCCTCATTTTCTGATGGCAGTGAACACGTTATTTTACCCGCTGACAAGTGCGCGTCGCTTGAATAAATGAAAAATCGATCGCTAAACCTAGTCACCGTAAAACGAATGCGTGTACATATTGCTGTGAAATATTGTTTTGATCATGACAGGATATTTTTGTTGTTTGTTTTATCTTCTATCTGTGGGGAGCTGTGCGTGTCTCACCTGACCACAAGACTTGAGTCTAGTTTAATGGTTGAGACGGATTTGTTCAATGAATCGGTTGAACGAAGCATTTCACTGACGGGGCTAAAAAGTAACGTTAGCTACTTTAAAAACCGAATAGCAGAACAATTACAAATTAAACCTACTAAAACACGTTTACGGCGTGATTGTGACTATGACCGTTATATCAACACGGATACGAGACCGTTTGTTTTTATTTAAATGCGTTTTTAACATGCTTAGCCTATTAACTTATTTGATTTTGAGATGTTAAGTTAATTTTAGTATTGTTTATAATGCAAATGCAAATTACATTTAGGTTCTAACTGACTAAGCTAAATCAAGGCTACAGTTGAACTGAGACACACAAATTATAAACATCCACATTAATAGTAAACAGTAATAAACCGCAACATGTGCCTATAAATGGCTGTACTGAACGATTTGGTGCATGTAATATATCCCCAGAGCGAGATGTTTTCCGTTATCACGTGGTCCTTGACAACCGCTGAACGCTTGAAGCGAATTGGTCGAAAGAACCGATTCACTTAAATGAGTCGGATTTCCAGTTAGTGTGTGTGTGTGTCGTGCGTGGGTGTGTGTGGCTGTGTTGAGATGAGAGAGAGAGAGAGAGAGAGCGAGCAGGCAGCCGCGCCTTTTGCGTGTCGGCACAAACAACCAGAGCTGCTGAAACAGGAAAGGTGACATTTTTGAGTAACCACTGGTGAAATCCTCCCCTCCGCGGGACTGTCTGTACCTGCATCGGCATGGACAGCCTAGACCGGGCAGGTGGATCCAGTTCAGGCTGTAAGGTGAGAGAGAGAGAGAGATCTGGAGTCCATGACCACAGCAGGGGCACCCAGGCCAAAGGGCAAGTTCCTCTCTTAACTCAAGGTCTCTACACAGCCAAGGTGCTCGGCCTATGATCTGTGTCTGCACAAATTAATTGTGTGTAAAAATTAAATTACGCATATGTATTAAAATATGCAGATTTGATCCACCTCAAGAGGCCCTGATGCTGCTGTGTAAATTAATGCAGCAACGTTGCATCATTAAACATTGCCTTTATTATTGCAGAGTAGTTATAGTTTAATGTTTCTGTTCAATAATTCATTTTAAAGGATTAATTTGAAAAAAAAAAAATCTTGTGTGTCCTCTGTGCAGCATTATTCAGTTTAAATGCACTTAAATGCCGCTTCTGTGCCACATTTGTAGTGTAAAAACAGCATTATGTACACTAAGAGACAAAATATTAAAGTGACTTTCAGTTTATGCACAGATACATTTTTAAAAGTTGGTATTAACCCACTCAAAGTAGGCTTTTTTTCATAGTCTTGGTAGCAAAATCCTGTTTGGCTCAGCTTTGGCCTGTCTAGATTTACATGCTGCATCGCTCATTCGCCTCAGCGGTTATGAGTGGTGTGAAAGACACCTTGTTTAGATCAGCAGACTTGTGAGCATGGTAGGACGACTACAGTGCAAAGTGCCTGATACATCAGCATGCTCTAATGGGCGAATTGCTCAAGCGGGTCGGAGCTGCATCGCGCTACTTCCTGTGCAAAGCAGACCTCGGTGGCAGAGACACAGGAAGTGGTCAGTATCTGCTGACCAGACAGAGCCGTGCTGATGATGACAGTTTAGCAGTACGCCGACGATTGCAGAGAACTGAAAGTAGCACATTAGAAGAGAAGCGAGGCTTTTGCAGAGCCACTCAGTTGGGTCATTTCAAGAGTTCCAAGGGACTCTCTGAACAAAGAGTGTTTTTACAGCTTTTTTTGTGCGTTGTTCCGCTCACAGACGCTCCGAATTCCACAGTCATCCCCGCCGACTCTTCGCCGTCACCTGAGCAGATCCCTCAGCCGGATGATGGAGGCCGTGACCTGTTGACATGTGGCCAGTGTGGTCAAGCCTTCCCATTGGCCCACATCCTCACCTTCATCCAGCACAAACAGGGCGGGTGCGGCACAGCCAGAGCCCGGCCTCAGGTCCACACTCCTCCCTCTCCGGCCAATCGGACGCAACGATTCGGCCAAGGAATGCAGGTGGAGGTGGGTTACGTGGAGCTCCGGCGTATGACGGACAGGAGATGGAAGGAAGAGCCAGGTGTGAGGGTGGAGGCCAACCGAGCCGGTGAGTTCTAGGTGCTAATTAGTGTCTTTTTTTGTAAAACTGTCCCCTCATTTAACGACCTCGTCCCCAGTCCAGCTCATTAGACTGCCGTTGCTGTGGCGCTGAGGCCTTGGTGAGTTGGAGAGTTAGAGACGCCAAGCCTAATTGTGTGGAAGAGATAGGCAGTTCTGCTACACACACGAGCAAACGTACACTTATACATGCACCCTGGGGGACGGCGGAAAGGCACCTGAGCACACCTGAGCATCTCCTTAGCTCTGTCTCTCAGGTGAAGTGGCCAGGTAAACACGGCACAGTCAGGCCACCAAACCTCACAACTCCCAGAGCTCTCAGTGAAGCGGCACACACACACACACTTTCCTCATTATTCCAGCACTGTCAGTCATAGCAGGTGCTGACATGGTGTGTTATTCCCAGAGTCCTTTGTGAATTGCTTCGCTCCCGTCCTCTTACTGCGCTATTCAAAATAAAGTCTCAAAATTTGAAGTTTTTTTCCATTTGTTGACCTTGAGTTATGAATCTATTGCCTGTTGAAGCATCGCAGTGTCTTAAAAATAAAGGTTCCAGGAGGGTTTTTGCAAAGACTTCATTGAAGAACCTTTTGGGTTCACCAGTGAACCTTTTGTAATGGGACACTCTCATCGTAACGGGAAATTCTCTCATCATGTTCTCATCCTCATTCTGTCCCAGATGTATGTGATTTTCTTTCTTCAGATGAACACAAACTACGATTTTAAGATAAATAATCCATTTCTTAGAGTCTATATAATGCGTGTGTATAGGAAAGCTAAAGTTGATGCTTTGAAAACCACACAAAGCAATCCAATTGATGAATCGATGTCTTCTGAAGCGAAACAATAGATATGTGTAGAAAAAAATGCAAATTAAAGAAATAATAAAACTGTCATATGCAGGTTTTAATATTTGAACACGTTAATAGTCAAAGAAACCTTTTTAGAAAAGCAAAGATGTCAATAAAGAACCTCTATCTTTATGAGTTGTATGAGAATAATTTTGGTGAAACATTGAACTCTTTTGACTGTTAAACAGGATGTTGGTGGGGGGGTGTGTTACAAAGCTAGTGTGTTTTTCAGTGCAATAGTTGGCCCTAAAGGGAATCATCGGCCTGTGCAGGTGTTGGGTTGGTGTTTCTCAGGGTGATGCTATTGAACCGTGACCTGAACTGCTTCCTCATATGGGCAGGATTCTTTCACTCTACAGCATGAGCAAAGCAAACATTTATTAGTTTAATTACTGACTGTTTATAGAGGCAAGCAAATGATATGATTTATTCCATCCAACGAAACATGTTTTCGCTTCGGGGCACTCCCCTGAAACGTGCATGTTTGCGCTTCCATTCCTTTTTGTGACTCGTCCGTCCGTCTATCTTTCTTCTACTCGGGGGTTCAGTACCTTTTGCCTCTTTTCGTGTGTGAAGGTGTGTGAAGGTGTAGTTGCGGATAAAGGTTTGTCCGTGGTTGGAGCTGCAAAATATACTAATGTGTTAATTCCTCAACTGTCAAAGTCTTGGGTTATTATTGACGCCAAGATTTGAGACTTCAGAGACAGAAGAAATGAGATAGAGATGCGTTGGAGAAGGACTGTTTGAAGTGTAGAAGGTTTGCTGAAAATGAGCATGTGTTGTTATATGAAAGTAAGTGAATGGGGAGTGTTGTAATGGGAAAGGTTCTGTTGCCAGATATGAAACTCTTTCTTATCATCAAAGTTCAAATGTTGAACGGCGGCCCATTTATTTGAGGAGAAATATTGTAACAAGGTAAGGTCTTTATTGTAAGTGTTATCAATTTAAAGGGTTAATCACCCAAAAAATAAATTCTGTCATATTATCACCCTCATGTCTTCCTTCATCTTCGAACACAACTGAAGATATTTTGAGGAATCTAAGAGCGTCTGACCCTGCATGGGACCGAATACAATTAAATGTTCACGTCCAGAGACGTCGGCAGGGATCTGTAAAAAATCCGTGTGGTGCGGCTGACACACAACAGCATATGCTGTTTAGTGGATACTCTCCAAAATGGGTACAGGGTGATGCGGAGGACACGGAATGAATTTTTCTTCTGTGACACAAAAAGTACTCTCGTGCTTCGTGATAAGTGCGCAGAACCACTGATGTCACATGATTATTTTACAGATCTACTTGCTGTTTTGGCTTGGGAAACATTTCGTTGCATTGCTGTCTATGCAGGTCATGACAGCTCTTAGATTCCTCAAAAATATATTCCATTTGTGTTCGAAGATGAATGAAGGTTCTTACGGGTTTGAAACAAATGGAGGGTGAGTAATAATGACAACAATTTTGGGTGAACTAACCCCGTTAAGCATTCTAGCTGAAAGACGTATCCATTTCTTAAAAAAGAAAACATTCTTACTGTTGGCCAAGCTAGAAACGGTAGCCAATGACACCAAAAAAGCAATACACTAATTTAAGAGTCCCGCACTATTTTAAGTAGTTGGATTTACAATTTCAATTTGTAGGAATATGATGTGTTATATAAAACAAAGTTATAAACGGATAGTGCCGGTTCCTGGATTTGATTGGGTGAGTCGAAGCGTTGTAAATTCTCTACAAACACCCCACCCATTTGTTTGCTTTGTGTGTTGCCGAGGCAAACCACTTATTGCACCCACCACTGTTCTGAGGGGAACTACTTGGGTTGGTGGAAGATACTGTTTTTATTATATTATTACACTTATTTGCCCTTATATTTTGTGAAAACCTTACTAACATAGAGGGATAACCATTTATAAAAGCATAAGCCCCGTGAAGCAGGTTACAGGAATTTTAACAGCTAAGGGGCGTTGTGGGCCACGTGCGAATATATATATAACGGAATAATGTTTTATAAAAGCAATAAGCCCATGCAGCCCGCTTCGCGTCGGGGCTAACACGCCTTCGATAATTATAAATTCACTGTGTACCACGGCATCTTGGGGCTTATTGCTTTATTTAAAAATCATAACCATAGAAAAAAAAGCCAGTGCCATTTTTACCACATGTATTTTACGTACTTGTGTTATGTGTAGTTAGGTCTATTATAATGGTACCTTATTGCTTATCTGTTGATATTAGACTTTGCTTTTTAGAATATTACCCCATACTTGATATTTAATCCTACATATTAATTTCCACTTTTTTAGATTTAGATTTTTTTTATTAAGATCGATTGCTCTCATAGCATTTTGAACGCTCACATAGCGCGTTGAACACTAATATATACTTTTAAAAACACAAATAATTTAAAAACCTGTATTGGTTTAAAAGTATTTGTATTGGTTGAAAAACATGTTCTATGGGTGGCAGAGTTTAAAAGTATCCTAATTCTTGGCAAATCTTGGACCCCAAAATTATACATTTTTGTGGTGCTTGGGTGGATGAGGGCGTTTTGTATGTGTTGTATTTGCGCTTTCATTTTGACTCATCCAATGAAAATTCAGTTAGCCCACAACCCATCAGACAGGAGTGTGCGTGTGTGCTTCTGTGTGGATGTAAAAGAGTGACATAGAGAGATTTTGGAGACAGCGGTGCAGTGGAATGGATTATTGAATTAGTGTAGACAATGTATCAATAGTCTTATTTTTATTTCCTCCAGCTTTCTCTTAGCTCTTCCTTTCAACTGTCCCTT
>JADLZN010007854.1:0-167883 GCA_018155175.1 Sinocyclocheilus anophthalmus | reverse complement strand
TAGAGTAAATGCTGTACAAAGAAAATCATAAACTATTAGGCTAAATAAATAAATAGTTAAGGAAAAAGTGTGGTGCTGCTAACCCATGCAAAACTTGCCAATGTCTGTACTATGCCATTGTGGGTGGTTGCTAAACACATCTGGATGATTTCTAGGCGTTTTTTTTACTGGATCAAGCCAAATAAGCCTGTTTCTGTAATATTGTACTGTACTCCATGGATATGGCTCAGGTTCATCCACTTAATTCAAATCTGATATTGTTTTAAACATTTATTTTATCATTCACTGGTTAAAAATCCAATCATTAAGAAAAAGTAGCATGATGGTATCTCTTGGTATGTGTGTAGTACAAATGAGTTAGACAATGAAATTGAACATAGGCATGTTGAAAAACCTATGTATGAGGAAGGGTAATCAGCAGCAGCACAAATTAGGTAACTAGGAATACACAGAAACACAGATACAATTTAAAGTGCCCCTATTATGGATGTTTGAAAATTACCTTTTCATGCAGTGTTCCAGTAAGTAAATGCCAATCCTGCAAGTTATAAATTGAAAGGCTCCGGTGATTTAAAGTTTATTGTCTCTCAAAGAAAGTCGCCTCTGAATCATAACTGGTGTCATATGATGTTGCTAAAAGGAACATTATTTTGTGTATTTGGTGTAATTAAATGTTTTTATGTGGTTTAAGGTTAAAAAAACATTTTTTTCCACATACTGTACATTTTTGTTTTTCCTCTATGCCCCGCCTTTATGAAACGTCCGATTTTTACAAAGCTCATCGGTCTGACAAAGCGAGGTGTGCTCTGATTGGCCAACTATCCAATGCGTTGTGTGATTGGCCGAATACCTCAAGCGTGAGATGTAAATGTTACGCCCCTCACATACTGTTTGATGCCGTGTCCCGGCCGGAGCGACGAGACAAAACATTAAAACCCATTACAAACTAGACATTTGTTGCATCCAGTGGAGACATAAATACTGATTATAATGACTTATACTGTATTTTTACGCGTTACGTTGCATTGCATCGCGCCATGTAAACATAAAACCATGTCTTTATTTGTGATCGGAGAAATGACAAACATGTGCTACTCTACACTGCTCAAAACTCGCGTTTTGAATCATCAGTGGCAAATCCTTAAAATAAACTGACTCTTACGTGAGTCAGAACTGCCTGCATTTTAGTCTAACGTTACTCTACCAGGATCAGGAAACGGTCCTCCAAAAATGTGCTGCACACATCTGAATATATTTGGGTTGAACTGTTCTGGAACCGTGTTGTAAATACAACTTAACCACTGATTTCTATTCATGTCCTCTTTTGGAAGACCAAACAAATTAGTTTTGCTTTCACACCGAAAAACACAGCGGCCTAGCGTGAGGGAAGCCCCGGCTTACCGTGCGCTGAGGCCGGGATAGAGTGAACTGAGGCCGGGCTAGCGTGAGCCGAAGCCTTGGCTTAGCGTGCGCTGAGGCCGGGATAAAGTGAGCTGAGCATGGGGGTTCGAGAACGGCGCGCCCGCGAATGCGACATGAGTCGGCAACCACATTGACTACACCGGCGCTGTGACTCTGCGTTGTCCCTGTTGAAAGTTGATGTATTTCCTCAGCGATTAGCACGGATCAGCTCTAGGCATGATGGAGCGGATATCGTCCTCTTTTGGAAGACCAAACAAGTAGTTTCGCTTTCACAACTAAACCGGACGCAGCACACAGCGCCTTCACGACATGGCTGCAACAACAATACTACAGCGAGAATAAAAAAAAAGTTACACCTTCTTTCTTTGCATGAACATTTGGGCGGTGTTATGCAAATCTTCTCACATAGTGATGTAGATGTGTGGGGGCGTGTTAGAACAAGCCGTTGTAGGTAGGTATGGCTGACTCTGAAATTTTATAAAGAATATCTCTCTTTGGTTTTGAGACTTTAGTCTTTGGAACTTTAGGGATTTTATCTATTCACTAACAGCTTGTAACACTCCAAAGAGAAAAGAAAAAAATGAAATTGCATCATATGACCCATTTAAAACTAATCCCAGCCGTTTCAGTGAGCGTCAACATGAAAACAAATTTTAGCACAATATTGCCCGCCCACTTGTGTCTTTTCGCTTTGTCTGAAGTGAAAATGCACATTCATTCTTCTGCCATAGGTGCCGCTTTTGGCAGCAGTAAAAATAGAATTGTTTTCCCCGTAACGCTGTACACAAAAGCACACTGGGCTCACAAACGCTGCTTAGTCAGGTGCAATTCCAGGCATGATGAATGAAATTAAACAAACCAAAATGGTCCAAACTTTCCGGCCAGATTAGCATCACGCAAAGGAGGGGTTCGGAAAAATGGATCGCTGAGCGAATCGTTTGGGAGTCGTTGAGAAAGTAAGTAAAATAAATGCATATTATAAGATAATTTAAGTGTTTTTTGACCTTGCATGCATGACAACCTGTTGTTGGGACTCCCAAAACCAAAATATGAACATTTCATAACCCATAATAGAGTAACCCTCAAGACATTTTAAAAGCTATTTTACAGCACTGCTTTTTCTTCCATCTTGTCTTTAGAACCAGAGTTTCTCTCCAGAGCACAGAGATATAAATCCAGTGCACACGCTAGAACCTGGACTCCATTTGGCTGCACTGGCCTGCGTGTTTGCTCAGGTCTCATGGTCCTGACACCTGTGGGATGGTACACTCACAAAAACATAAATAAAAAGAGTTGGCCCGCTCAGGATTAATTATGCTGCTTCTTGATTTTTCATACTGCCAGGAGGTTTAGCATTGATACTGCATACACACATACAGCAGATTTAAAGCTGGTCTGAAATGCACGGAAAGAAAATTTGTTTTAGAAATGTTTTTCTTTTAGAAACTGCTAGCAAATTTCATAATTACATAAGAAACAGCAAGTTACAAACTCAATTAAACATGACATTTTGAAGTAGAAAAACTGAACTGAATAGTATTTTCTTGTAAAACTTAATCCAATAATCTTTACTTCAAAAAAAAAATGTTTTTAGGTGTGGATGTGCAAGACTTCAAATGAATCATACTAAAAGGATGGAAATATGAGAGAAAAAGTGAAATTGAGAAAGGGAGGAATCTTAGTCTCTTGGACATAAGAAAAATGCTAGCTTGGTGAGACCGACTCGACATTGGTTAACCAGAACACAATCCTTCTATAATAAACTTAAAGGAATAGTTCACTAGAAAAATTAATTGTCATAATTCATAACAATTCAATGTCATTCCAAACCACATCTTTAGTGGAAGGCATTGTATACTAAAGAGATTTTTCAGTATTTAGATTTTTTTGTTTGAAAGAAACAATATCATACATTTTTAAAATCATTCAGACAAGTAAATGATGAAAGAATCTTAATTTTTAGGTGAACTTTTCCATTAAGGTGCTCTCTAGAATTCCCGCCCACGCTCAATGCCCACTTTGTCCGACTCGAAGAACAGAGAGTTACCCAAGGCCTGATCCGTTTACCTTCCGTGAGCGTCTTTGTGGGATTTTTATTACGCCAGTACATTCACAGCCCTTTTAGTTCCAGTGCTGAAAATCACAACTGCTACCACGACGTCATTTAATGCTGATTGAGTTGTGGCAATGACCATGCCAGAAGACAAAAATTTTGGGATTTAAATTACATCAACTCCCGTGTCCTGGCCCTAATAGGCTAGTACGGAAACACAGTGTTGTGCTCTGAGTTCCTGACTAGCGAAGATAAAACTGAATACATAGCCAATCCTGCAAGGTGCATATTCTTAGAAAAAAGCAATTGATCAAACCATAATATCTGGCAACGTACAATTCAAGATGCCCAAAACCCATCCACAGGAGGGCCACCACAGAGACGACTAGTGCGGGACTGCAATACCACAATGCCACAAAGTTTCTGAGATCCAAGATGAACTGGCAACCTGATGATAGCCTCTAAGTTGGGAACTAATATGGTAACATCCTTGCATCCCCGTACAGAAATCCATATGTGCATATCAAAGTGCTTCTTCTACGAATCCTACCCTCAGATACAATAGAAGAAAACACTCACACTAGCCGCTAGTGAATTAGGGCAGTAATCAAGAATTTCAAAAAAATAAAATACTGGAACAGATGTTTTAATGTCTGCTGCTGTGCCGACCACTGTAGCTGAAATATATAGTTCAGTCATGAAACTCTAGACGGCGCTGGCTGACGGGTTGTTAACGTAACTGATGATAGTCAGAGAGTTAAACGACTTGGCACAAACTGATTGGTTCATGTTGTCACAATATATTTGGTTCACTGCTAGCATTCAATGAGATTCCTGCAGCGTGCTTTCAGAGTTCTCTGAAACCTCCACCTTCCCCAGCTCCACCTTATAGATCTGCTGCAGGTTATTATATATTTGTGCAGCAGCAGTATGTCTTTAATACTCATGGCACCGTATCGCCATATTCATTGGCAGTAGCAAGTTCCTGTACTTGCTTGCAGCAGCATCAATAATCTACAACTACAGCAATAACCAACAGCAGCAGCAATTCAGCAGCAGCAATTCAGCAGCAGCGTAGCAGATCTATTCCACCAAGACCAAATACATTAACTTTGTCATATCCATCACCATGCTAAAAATCTTCAGAGTTGTTCTCAGGATGGTAAATACGCCTAGCTGAGGTTCCTGTTTACACTAGTTCGTTTTTGTTTTAAACCAACGGCGTTTTAAAATGAAAACGATGCTCGTCTACACTTGCGTTTTCACTGCAGTTCAGAAACGATCTCCATCCACACTGCACAACCGAAAACGCATGTCACATGAACATTCATGCAGGTACAACCATGAGCATGATGTTATTGTTTACACGATCATCAAGGATGCACAGAGCGAAAGTCTCTGTTTTGGTCCTTTTACACTGAAACGCAGCCCTGGAGTTTTCAAACTAAAATGGGGTCTGCAGCATTTTCAAAAGTCTCCATTTCTTGGGTCCGAAAATGCCTGGGTAATGTAACCTACAGGCATAACCGTTGCAAAATATATGACGCTTTTTAAAATGAAATGCACTATTAAACGGAGCCCTGAATCTTACAGCCCAATCCGAAAAACAAATTATGTTTTTTTGCTTTGTGAGCAGATCCCAGTCTGATTTGTATCATGCAAAAACATGATAAACACTAAGTTAGACAATACTTGACTGCAAACGCCTCACTGATATGCTGCTAGGCCATTTCCTTTCCTGGCAGACAGGGATGTAGGTTTTGCCATGTACACATACACATCACTTATAGTCAACTCTGCTTGTTCTCAATATCATTATCCAAAAATATTTACAAGTTTAATCATTCCTTGACATTGTTCGGAAAAAAAAAAAGCATCTCTCAAAACTGACCTACACTGTAAAAATAAAGTTTCAGAAGGTTTTTTTGGAGTTTTTTTTTGCATAATGCACACAGGCACGGACAATTTTGGGTTCATCACGAATACACCTTTCAGTGAACAGTTTCTTAAAAGAACCCTTTTTATCATCTGAAGAACCTTTTCACGGGTAAAGCCACTATTTTGTGGAATGGGAAGTTTCCATGGATGTTAAAGTTTCTTAGTGGAACCATAGATGCAAATAAAGAACCTTGACTTTTAAGAGTATACTGTTTTAATGATAATAAAATGGCAAGTGACAATAACATTTTGTTTTGATGATGATAAAAATATAAAGGCAAGTCTGTATTTCAAACATAATTTATTTTACTTCAAATCATCACAATCACCTCAGAGCTTGTTGGATTGGTTCGGTTCACGGCTAAAGGATTTGATCCCCATGCTGACAAATACTTCTGAAAACAAAGTGGCTGAAAAAGCGTCCGGTCACCATCTCAGTTGTTGGTTACTACGTATTTTAAACCCAAATGAATTATCAGGTAATTTTATTGTGCACTGTGCATTTTCTAAAAGTGGCCCCTGAACTGTGTAACCTGAGCACAGAGTCTGTACACAGAGAATAACGAGTGATTCTAATGGACGAGATAAGGACAACATGTTAACATAATAAAAGAAAAAAAGCTGGCCTCCAAAAGCTCCTTATCGTACAGGTAAACTAGCACTGTGCTCATGCTAATGCTCAGGTTCAGTATGTGACCTCGCTTGTAGAATTACTCTGTAACATCTTTTAGTGATCCCAGAACATCCCTCCACCAATATCCTGTGATCTCTTTCTATTACGAAAAGCTCATGAATCAACTGATCCGACGCCAGCTGTAATGAGCTGATGACATCATCACGAACTCCTCTGCGAATTATAAAACGCACATAAAACTCTGCTCCTTGACGGCCGGCTCAAGAGTAACGATACGCGTTGTCAAGCGCTGCCAGATATTGAGCTCATTTAGTAATTCTCTGAGAGCATGCAAGCAGACGCTGCAAAAGTGCTAACCCGAACATAACCCAGTTCCTTAGACTGAGCCTGCATTCAATGCCAAGATCACGATTACATCCCTGCCAAAACATTTCGAGCGAGCCTTTAAATACTGCCCCTCTCTCTTTTCTGTGGTGGGCGTCATTGGTGAAAGGCTGGCATAACTCAGAGGACTGACTGTGCTATGCCTTCAGGTTAAGGTCTGGATTTTACCACCTCAGTGAAAGCCAGTCTAAACACACATTTCACAGGAGTGAGGCTGGAAGCTGGCAGCGGGCCACGCGGCCCAAATCACACCACCGCTACGGACCTGATTCACTGAGGCTAGTTTACTGAATGAAAAGACACTGGGAAGCCTGAGGCATTTGATGGCTGCAGAGACTGTCTGATATTTCAATAACATTTCTCAGAAGCAGCAAACAGAACTGCAACAATAATGGCTGTTTTCAAACAGGTTTCCTGAACTCTCCCTCTGTGTGCCATTGGTCAAACAAACAAGTAGTCCCGCCCACAAATTAAGCATTAGCATTAGTTCTGGCAGCATTCCTATATAAGCTCTATTCAGTATTATTCAGCAGCTTTTCAGCTTGCTCTGGAGCAAATTACCCTCCTCCATCCCCATCTCCTCCTTTCGCCACAGTCAGGACGGGCTTATCTATAATTCCTTGCTATCGATTTCTTTATTATCTGAATAAAGTGTTACCGTAATATCATAAGTAACATTTAATGATATCGCTTGCTGTTCTGTTAACCCTATTGGGTTATTATTGCTGTGTCTCTCGCCTGCAGCATTCATGACAGGCGGTTCCTAAAAATTAGATCACTCTCACCCAAAGCAGTTATTGTAAATGAAATGATCACAGATAATCTTTTTGATGTACTCTGCTTGACTGAAACCTGGCTAAACCTAATGATTATATTGGTCTAAATTAGTCTACTCCACCAAGCTACTGTTATAAGTATGAGCCCCGTCAGACTGGTCGTGGCAGCGGTTTTTCAACAATATATAGTGATATTCTCAATATTTCTCAGAAGACAGGATGCAGGTTTAACTCATTCTAAATACTTTTGCTTAATGTTACACTGTCATATATGCAAAAGAAATCTATCTTATCTCTTTCTCTGGCTACTGTGTATAGACCGCCAGGGTCGTATACAGATTTCCTAAAAGAATTTACAGATTTCCTCTCAGACTTATTGGTAAATGTTGATAAAGCACTAATTGAGTTTTTAACATTCACATTGATAATACAAATTATGCATTTGGACTTGCGTTTACTGACCTAATAAATTCTTTTGGAGTCAAGCAAAATGTCACCAGGTCCACTCATTTTTCATACGCTAGATTTAATTATATCGCGTGGATTTGATCTTACTGATATAGATATCGTACATCAAAGTGATGATGTTATTGACCATTTCCTTGTATCGTGCATGCTTCATATTACTGATATTAACTATTTGGTTCCGCGTTATCGTCCGGGCAGAACTAATGTTCCAGTCACCAAAGACAGATTAACAAATAACCTGCCTGATTTCTCTCAACTGCTCTGTGTACCCATAAATGCACATGAACTAGACGAAATAACTAGCAACAGGGGCACTATCTTCTCTAATACATTAGAAACCGTTGCCCCCATCAAATTGAAAAAGATTAGACAAAAACATACTGCGCCATGGTACAACAATAATACCCATTCTATCAAGAAAGAAACTCGAAGTCTTGAGCTCAAATGGAGAAAATCTAACTTGGAAGTTTTTAGAATTGCGAGGAAAAACAGTATGTCCAGCTATAGACACGCTCTAAAAGCTGCCAGGGCCGAGCAAATCCACAAACTCATAAAAAATAACCAAAACAATCCAAGGCTTATTTAGCACAGTGGCTAGATTAACAAAAAACCAGACGCCACCCGATCTAAATATACCCTCACAGTTTAATAGTAATAGAATTTCTTCACTGATAAAATAGATAAAATCAGAAATACAATAGCAAATGTAGATTCTATAGCGTATAATACTTTAGCTTCATTCATCGCACCAAAAGATAAACTGCAGTGCTTTACAACTATAGGACAGGATGAGCTAAATAAACGTATCACTGCATCTAAACCAACAACATGTTTATTAGATCATGTACCCACTAATTTACTGAAAGAGTTGTTACCTGTAGCATAAGAACCGCTTCTCAATATTATTAACACATTGTTGTCTTTAGGTCACTTCCCAAAACCATTCAAGCTGGTGGTTGTTAAGCCTCTTATTAAGAAACCACATTTAGATCCTAGTGAACTGGCAAATTACCGACCCATCTCAAATCTTCCTTTTATGCTCCTAAAATTTTACAAAAAGTTTGTGTCTGCTCAATTGTGCTCCTTCTGCAAAAAAATGATCTCTATGAGGAATTTCAGTCAGGTTTCAGGCCCCAACATAGCACAGAAACTGCACATGTTAAAATTACAAATGACTTGCTTCTTGCGTCGGACCAAGGCTGCATCTCATTGCTAGTTTTCTTGATCTAGTGCTGCGTTCGCCCATAATAATTGGTATTAGGACCATGTGATATTTCAGTTTTCTTTTTTAATAAATCTGCAAAAATGTCAACAATTTCTGTGTTTTTCTGTCAATATGGTGTGTTGTGTGTACATTAATGAGGAAATTTTTTTAACTTAAATTATTTTAGCAAATGGCGGCAATATAACAACGAGTGAAACATTTAAGGGGGTCTGAACACTTTCCGTACCCACTGTATATAAACAATCTATATGAATATTAGAATATATTACGAATATACTACACAGTATAAACAAGCACCACATAATCATATAATTCTTACAGTACATTCCGTAAATTGCTCTTAACAATTACAATTCAATCCTGTGGTGACAGCCCCCCTTAATTATCCGTAGGATTAGAGGGCAAAAGTGATCCAAAACCCTTCCTAATAACATCCAAAGCTCCATCAGCTGATACATCTCTACTCATAAGGCTACAAATGTATCATTATTGAGATGATGCAGAGGATGAATTACCCAGCGTGCATGAGCCTTGTGGGGCCTGACCTGAGATCAGTCCCAGATGAAAGGAATTGGAGGGCTCAGGAATTCATTTTCATATTGCAAATGGCCAGTCTAATCAGTATGCCTAAAGTGCTTTCTAAAAGACGTGTATATCTTTGAGAGCTGCGAACTGCAATGTGAATATTAGTATATGCACATGACACCTAACAAGAGACCAGACTTGAACAGATTTGACTGACACCAGACTTATGCTGTTGCTCGACCACTTTACGTTATGAATGAGAAGCTGATTTGCTAATCACAAAGGACCTGGTTATGCAGCAAAGGACAGAGGTCACAATTGCATTGACCCTTGCTTTCTTTCTTTAAACACTTCCAGTTCCGTCATTTCTCACACATGCACACGTACATGTATGCACACTTTCCTGTCAAGACGGATCCCCTTTCAAGGGGAAGGAGCTTTTAAATGATTTAGCACTATGATCCGGAGACATTCCAAGCAATTTCATACACCACTGATATTCACAATGCTGCTCTCAGGAAATGCCTGGGCATATGCTACCCCCACTGTTCAAATACACACACACACAATAGAAATTGTGACATTGGCGTGAGATATAAAAAATAATGCAGGGGATTATGTCCTGATACTAGGTCTTATTTACTCATAGACGTATTAGGAAAAACACCTGCCTCCTACTCCAATAGGATCAAGAGATTAATCTTACTGAGACTTAATACATACAGATGGTCAGACAGGAAAAATTAGAAAAATCTGAACTATGAATACATACGTCTTGTATAATATGAAATATGATTCATCTCTTGCAGAGATTATAGCTTGATGCATTGGTGTACTTAACAAGGAGACAAAGTTAATTTCTTTATAGGCCAAATGTTGCTGGCAAGATCCAAGAATAATAATGATTCTTTGGGGAATATTATATAAATTAAACGTAAGCCGTCTTCTCGGTTTGCATATTAATGGCTGCTGGTGCAGGGCTGCTTTTGATTCATAGGCTGTCAGATCCTTGTGCAGCTGCCACACAAACATCTGACAGCTCGGAACACAACATGTATTTATTCAGCACAGAAACACACACACCTTTAATGCTCATAACATAACATAACATAACAAATTACAGTTTCAGTACTGATCTCCTTTTACTTTACTGATCTAAATCTAAGATGCTGCAGTGACACTGATCTACTGCCATTGCTTACAGTGTCTTATCAGAGGAGACTCACTGAGAACTGAGATTTATTGAAGTACTTTTTCAATAGAGCAAATATAGTATTAGTAGAAAACACAAAATTGCTTAAGGCAAGTGTTTTCAAACTTTTGATGGCAACGACCCCAAAATAGGATGATCCCATAACGAGGGAACACTTTCCTAAAATATAAAGGCAGCTACATATTGTTATGTACAACAACTAATTTATATTGTGTGCGGAAAATTGTGTGCAATATTATAATGACACCATGTTGTCCCTTAAATTAAATAATTACCTTTTATATTATCTCTGCACTAAAGCAATTTATTAAAATATTATCTGGAATATTACTTGGTATTGTCTTAAAAGTGTTCTTTTTTTCTGAATCATTATTAATTTTTAGGTATATAAAACTGAAAAGAAAACTGAAGATGTGAAAACTGAAAATAATCCATTTTCAGTTCGGTTCAAATGTAGGTGTATAGCACTTTATACAATAAATATCAAATTTTCTAGTATAAAAATATTCAGTTTTTTAACCTACAAAAAAATTGCATGCTGGTTGTGAAAGAAAATTTGCAAAAGATACAAACTATTTTTGCATGTATTGTACACAATGCTGCAAGGACAAAGAGATGAACACATTTTTCCACAAAATTATGATTTTGATTAAAAAAATTAGGCTATAAATAAAATTAAATCATTGCAATTAATCTCATGACTTCTGACTTCAGTCTTTAGGAAGCAGAATGGATCAGTAATATTGAATTCTATAAATGTGTTAAATTATTGCAAAATGAACATTTTATCAATATCTTCAGTTAGCATGCTAGACAGACCAAAAAAATCATGGCAACACTTTATTTTAGACCTCTCATTACACTCCTTACAACGCCACTCTATCAGCACTCTTTCACCCAAAAAGTCTTTGGTACCTGCGGTCTGAAAAGTTAAAAGTGCATCTGTTTTACCTACATTCTGAAATGTGATCCACTAGTGTTGCTTTGTGTCTCTCTACCCCCCTGCCCCAATACCCCATGGGCCTCTACTTCCTGACAAAGGTCCTTCTCAATATCCTGAAGCGAGAAGAAGAGGGTAGAGAGGGCTATGAGTAAGTGAGAGAGACAGAGAGAAATCAAGAGAAAGCACGAGAGCGAGAGGAAAGGAGAGAGATGGC
The DNA here is from genome assembly GCA_018155175.1 of Sinocyclocheilus anophthalmus. Classification (NCBI taxonomy): domain Eukaryota; kingdom Metazoa; phylum Chordata; class Actinopteri; order Cypriniformes; family Cyprinidae; genus Sinocyclocheilus; species Sinocyclocheilus anophthalmus. The sequence continues at coordinate 156,088 of JADLZN010007854.1, read as the reverse complement.
GTGCCAGGTAGTGCTCACAAAAAACGAGGAGGCCATTTAGATCACAGGCAACAGGAATGAGGGGAAGCAAGACGTCTGCGCCTGTATAATCAACATCCTAATTCTCCTAAACACATGCACACATCACAACAGAGGTGCTAGTTTCATGCAGACGCCACACTGCTATTTTCAGTCCACACGAAAACCACTAGCGTGACGGACTCAGTTCCGTAACATAAAAGTACCCAAACTACAGCCTTTGGGCTGGATACGGAACAACATCCAACAAGAACTCAGTCAGATCCCATTAAAAAATCTGCCCAATAAAGTGATAACCAAGAAACAGAAACTAAAATATGTCCTTTTATAGTGCCGCTAGGGCAACACTGACGCATCAATTCAATGACTTCTGCCTTGCCAACCAAAAATAAATAAATAAAAAACTTGCCAACCAGAGGCTAACATGTTTACAGATCAGATTTGATGAAGGAAAACATATATTGCACAAAATAAATCTACTATTAGAATTCAAATATGTAAAATAGAATATTGTAGAATTATATATGCTGTAGAATTTTGTTAGGCCTTTTTTCTGTTCAGTGTTCAATTAAATATTTCTTTCGTTTTAGTCAATGTAAAATTAAATATAGACTGCATTTCTGCATAGCTCTTAAATCCAAATATTTCTAACCTTTTATTTTATATGTTTGTTTATTTTTTCCCAGTTGTTCTATATATTTGTTTATTTCACCAAGGTGATCAACAGTTACTGCTGTATCTCTCGTTGTGCAATGTATAGCAAGACTTAGGCAAAAAAAAAGGTTGTGTGCAATGTCATGTAAATATTTCTTCATAAGCAAGTTACATTAAGCAAAGTAATTCTGAACACATTGCAACTGTACTTGAGTGGCAGTATGAACATGCAATTTTGTGTTTAATCCTATCATAATTATCAAAGAAGTAAATAGTTACTTGTTTAGACACAAGAAAATAAAAAAAATGTACTTAAATGTCAAATCCAAATTTGTACACATTTATGAAAATCTGCTCTTTGGTGTAAGGCCATCTGCGTGACAGATACAAATCATATCAAATGAAATTCAGCTCTTACTGCAAGCACACAGCCAAAGCTGATTAACTGTGCTTACCTGAACATATTACAACAGCCCTCAATCAAGGACGGCAGGACTAAGCAGAAATAAGACATTTTAATCTGTGTGGGAGACAAACGTGCTGCAAACTAATCTAATATCACACATAAACATACACAGTTCATGTGTGAATACTTTAACACCAGGTAGGTATTAATGTCAGGTAGACATTAATGTAGTCACAACTAAGAACAAGCACAGAGTCCCTGCTGAGAGAATACACACCTCCAATACATGCTGGGAGAAAGATTTCTGAGCACTAGAGCACACAGCCATCCCTACAGTTACACACAGAATGGATGGGAAAACGTGGTATACTGCCTCTAGAATCTTAGACACTGCTTCCCATTTGAAATGATCTTTCATTGATTCTTGAGTACTTCTGTAAAAAAAATCCATACAAATAGTGCACAATGTACTGTATTAATATAATATTAATATAATGGAATGTTCTATATTTATTTTTTACTGGTGTTTTATCTGTATTTTGAATTTTGAACTTCACTGCATTGTATTTTAGGGTTAACAGAGATGTCCATAAAATTACTGGCAGAAAATTACCAGTGTAGGACAAGACAGCATACAAAACTATAAAATCTTCAAATGAAAATATATAAGTTTGTATATTGAGGAATTGTGTTCCATTTATCTCAATATTAATATACAGGCAATGAGTCAACTCTGTCAGATATTAAAAACAATATATGTCAAATATGTATTATCAATATTGTCAAATCTATAGCATTAACTCCATGAATGGATGAACTGAGACTAAAGTCTACAGAATGGTTTCAAATAGATTCTCAGCTCCATCTATTTAATTGCCACTACTGCACTATTTTTTATCAATAGATTAAAGAGGAAATTAAAACAGAAAAAAAAATCTAAATAAGCATTTGTACATTTGGGTTAAATATTCAAATTTACATGAATAGTTTTCACTTTTCCCTTTTCTTTATGTGATGTGATGAATATGAACAGGAGTCAATCTGTTCTGTCAGCATGGTGGGGGAAAACAAAATAGTGTGAATATTTTAAAGTAACTAAAAGCAATTCAAAGTACACATGAATATTTCATCTCAGTGTTCACACACAACTTGATATCTCTGAGAGTACTATTTTGTATGAAGCTTGTGAAAACATTAGGCAAATTGGAAAAGGGTCAACTAGAAAGGCCTATAGGATGTTTGGGGATAGTAAACCCATCCGCACCACCATCTGTACCAGCAGCGTATGCTCCTCTGAATATGTCTGAGTTTGAAAAACTGTTTATGGCTACTGTTGCCTACTAATCTAAATGTCAGTACCGGTCTGATTGCTCAGTGATGGATAAGTGTGTATGTGTGCACGCTGTGTGTTCCGAACAAATGCACTGACTGCAAACGCAAAGCAATCAGTCGAAGTTGTTTCCACGCGCTCACGCCGGTGGAGAATACGAGAATACGCGTGTCCTATAAAGACACAAATCATTTACATGCTCGTCTCATCAAAGGCAGCTCCGCTCATCTCCGCCGAGATTTTCCGCCAATCAGAGAGCTCCAGTTGCATCTCCAAGCGCTACGAGCTAACCTTTTCGGCAGCCAAGAAATGTGATTAATTTTTTTAATACAGCTGTTGACCTATTATTGAGACGGAGAGACGCCACAGGAGACCCTCCGCGAGCCCACTCTGTCATTATGGAAAGCGTTATTCCATCAGTGTTTACAAGTTCGCGCTCAAAAAGAAACACGCACGCGGAAAAGAAGCGGTAAATCTAAATAATTCCACAAATGCTGTTCTGGGCCATTTTCTTCAACAAAACGCCAAGCAGACAAAAGCCCGTGGAATAATCCTTTCAGAATTTGCTTTTGAGAGTAAAATGGTGACAACAATAGAGAAACAATCACTCTGAAGCTTGTTAATGCGCACATGAATAAATTATGCTAGAGATAATGGGTTTATGATCAATAATTCATCCTAGTATTTCTAAAACTGCGCTATAATATGTCATGTAAATGTAACGGCATTCACGAAATTAGCTTGACAAAGGTACTTAACAAAATACGCCAAAAATGTTATATTTTTGAACATGTCGTCTTAACGTAAGGCATCTTTCACATATGTTAGTTGAGGCAGCTCTGATGTGGTTCTTTGCTAGCTCTAAAATTTATATAAAGAAACATTGCCACATGAAAGCTGTACTGAAACCTGGAAAAGATGGAAAATAATCTTAAATTAAAATACCATGGACATCTTTAGACATTTTGCATTCATACTTTTTCATATATTTTATATATTTTTATTTACATTTTATTTTATATATTTTTCCCAATTATTAAATATTTTACCAGGTATAGAAAGTGAGTTATCCGTTCAATTTTAGCAGGTAGAAATTGAAAAAAATAAATAAATAAACAATGATTTTTTTTTAAATCCAGTAAACCACAAATGACATGGGGCCTTCAAATCTTATCATGGAAAATGGGGAGTCAAAAAGGTTGAGAACCACTGCTTTAGGCCTCTGTCCAACATTAAACTGTATGTGTACATGCACCATTATGCTGTATAAAAATGGCATTATTCACCTAAAATGCTTGTTGAAACAAGGAATGATGAGATGCTCTCTTTAAAAAGTACTTGCTAGTGCACAAATCCCTCTCTAAAATGTCCAAATCGACATGATTTGTGAGTGAACTGCCCTGCAATTCACTTTGTAGGTCAGACTTGTACACTTGTCCTTCATCGAAAAAATGTATTCACTCTGTTGTGAGCACTTGTATACACTTTTACATCCAAATTGGAACAGGACCACAAATGTCCGATGTAGCAGGGGCAGGTCACAGCTCAGTGGCACATATGAACACGGTCAGAACATGTCCCAAACGGACTGATGTGTCGACAGATCTTCTGACATGACCCAAATGAATCCCCAACACCCTGCAGTAGCCCCTCAGAAGCCCCTTAGAATCAGCTGGGCCTGTTGACTGGCCTGATTCAACCAGCTGGGACGTCTGGAGTCAAGAATCACACTGTTAGTTCAAGAGGAGAAGGAAGAGCCAGCTGGATGTGAGAGAAAGGGGACGAGGACAGTCACCAGCCTCATGTAGAATTCCCATTACACTAGTGACAACACGGAGAATGTGAGAGGAAGAGAGAGCGAGATGGCCCTTGAACAGACACACAGACTGGCCCTGAGGAACTAACTAGAGAAATGCCAGACAGAGTGAAATATGATGTTTTCACTTTGTCAAAGGATTTTCCGACTCCTACGGAGTCATCTTATGAATGTAGCCTTTTTAGTTTTAAACTCTGCCAGGGATGTTGATTAAATGTTTTATCAACCAACAGATGAATCAGTTGTGCATTTGCATTCTGGTGGAGGAAGCGTGCTCGTGCATCAGCGAGAGAGAAACGGAAAAGAAGAGAGCAAGCTATAAGTAAAAGATCTCTGGCAGCCAACAAATGCAGAACAAAAGAAACAATTTGCATACAAATCAAAGTTTATCATCTCAGTCCCCCTATGCCTGTTGTTGTTGTGCATTCATAAGCACAGAGGCATTCAAAGCCCTAAGAGAGCAGGACACCTCTATTCGCTGATACAGGCCAAATGTTGATTTCATCATATAAAAGAAGGAGGGAGAAAGAGGTGAGAGAGGCACAGCCAGGCAGACAGAAAGAAATGAAGAGAGAACGAGACAGGTGAAAAATGGTTTCCTTTCTGTTTACGGTCCTGAGCATGAAATGAGATGAACACTCGCGCATCACAGTCAAATGAACATTATGCTCTCTCTTTCCATCTGCAAACACTCAGTGATAAAAAATGAACTCCTCTCAGTGCAAGGAGAATTGGCAGGTGAGATATGCAGCAGAAATCCTTTTTGAGAGCGTTCAGCCTGTTCGATTTCAATGCTAAGTCCTGCAGCTTTCTCCTTTAAAGAGCCCACATCAATATACTGTCGACTTCAATCCCTCCACTGGAGGAAAAGAGAGTCGTCAAGAGGAGTTAGAGGAAATCCAGGGGCGAACTGCAGGCCTGCTGAAGCTCAATAAACCCCACTGAGGACACATCAAAGTATGCGAATCTACCACCAGAGGGCACACTTACTAAGGTTTTGATTCACAGATAAAAACAAATCCCTCACGCCTCAATGGACACTCATTTGGTAATACTACTACCAATGTTAATATCCTACGATTACCATTATTTACTAGTTAGCAACAGAAAAATGCAGGTGCAATTTATGGATGACCACAAACTATGAATGTGGTGCACTGCAGTATCAGACAGACTGTAAATACAAAAAAAGCTGCTATACAGAGACATAAAACAAATGACTCAAAACAGCAAACAAATGACTCAACAGCTCATACTAATACTTAAAGGTCACAGAGAAATAAGAGTGTCAGACTTTAATTTGTGTAATTTGCAATGGAGAGGGCCTAAGCCTGCAATAACCTTGGCCAAGCTACACAAGTACAATCAGCTACATCAACCAGGACTGTGGACTGGAAAGAAACAAATAGGTCTTGTACCAAGTCATGAACTGCTAACCAGTGAGGAGAGACCACCTTATAAGGATAAAAGTGTCCAGAGAAAGATACAGGCCCAAATTGTTTAAATATAGCAGAGGATGCAACAGAGAAGATATCAATCTTAAGAATAAATATATTTTTAAAATATGAAAAAAGTGGGCCATTTTCGGGTGGTGTTGTGAAACTAATTTAATTAATTTCATTCTGTATTATTAATTTCATCATGTATTTTCACAACTACGCCACCAGATAGAAGACCTTGCCTTTCCTTGAGTCATTGAACCCCGTCCAGCCCATATGTCAAAACCATGAAAAACATGAAAGTACATGAGAACTTTGACTAATCAGATATATATATATACTACACTCTTAATAACAACTGGTTATAAACAGTGCCAAGTTAGCATTATTTGGCTTGCAACAACAGCAGAAACCTTTTTGTTGCAAAATAGAATCCATACACTAAGGTCCTATAAAGAAGTTGCTTTGAAAGTGTTATATATTTTTTTTTTTTCGGACCTTATGGTGTATACATAACCTTTATAATATATTTATGAATTAATATTAGTATATTGTGTATTTTATTATTAATATAGTATTACTAATAGGCATATTATTATTGGCCTGGCTTATCTTGTAACCTGTATTAGGTTTTATTTAAAAAAAAACAAAAAAAAAACAGCATGTTGTGTCAATTAGGTACTTTTATTTTTTATTGAAATGTGAAAGTGTGGCAAAAAATGACAGTGCTCTAACAGCAGTTATAAACTGAATACTTTTAATAAATGACAATAGGCACTGAACATGAATAAATACATAAAGAAGTAAAACACAAAATAAAAAAGAAGAAGAAAAAGATGTAATAAAAACCAAGTTCCAGTATAATATTTGCACAGTCCTCTGTGATGCCTTTGAGGCCATCATTATGTGTGTATTTTGGTGTAACTGAGTGGCAGTTTCTCTCTGCAGAAGATGATGTTGTGGGCTGTGATGCATCTGAAATACACAATTGAGTTTACAGTGAGTCCATCTGTTTATGTAAAAACAGTTATGTTTATGAAGGTCAAAAGTAGTCAAAATGGACAGTATGTGAGCCTTTTACAATATTAAAAGGTGAAAGTGATATAAAGTCATGAATTAGTATTTGTGGGTGGTTATGATTATACATGAAGTCAAGTGAAAATTCTTTTTAAAAAATCTAACAATATGGATCTTGTTACTTAGTGAAGAAGGGGAGGCTGAAGAGAGCAAAAAAGTGAATGTTTCAAACAAAGGATTGTCATAAAGCCAGTTAGGTAAAAGTCTTAGGCATTTTAAGAATGAAATAATGTACCTGGTGCATGCGTGGGACAGTCTGGCAGTGGGGTTTGAATCCCAGTAGAAATCGATTAATGAAGTTGAAAGGACGTACCCTGAGTATCTCAATGTTCATACTATCCATCCAAATAGTATGTGAGATTAGAATAAGTCTGTCCCAAATCATAGTCTGTTGAAAAGAGTATGCCAAAAGTCCACAGATGGTCTACCGTTTCAGACAGATTTTTGAAGTGTGGATCCATGCACACACTAATGGCTAACATTACCCACAATCCATTGCGCTTTGGCAAATGATTCGGTCCAGAACTACAAAAACGAACAATGGCGGATGCGCCACGTCCTGCGATCGACGGTTAGGTAGACGAGGTTACAAAAAGGGGTTTGGTTACTAATAATAACATTTAACCTTATAAAAAAAATTATTTTATTGGTATCGTGTTTATATAAGCTGCAACAAGTAATGTGAACTTTTAAAACATCATTATGCAGAAATATGAGCAGAATTATCGCATGAAAGACCGTGACTGGCAGATCAATGTTGATACTTCTTTCTCTCCAGTACGGTAGAAGTTAAATTAACTGAAAATGTGGAGGGATGGAACGTGACAAGATGATGACAGGCAAGTGTACAGGACAGGTTGCATGTAACAGGTGCGGACAAGGAGTGTTCCTTTAAAAGGGGTCATATGATGCGATTAAAAATTTTCCTTTCCCTTTTTGGAGTGTTACAAGCTCTTGGTGCATAAAGAAGATCTGTAAAGTGGCAAAGACTAAGTATCAAATCCAAAGAGATATTCTTTATAAAAGGTTAAGAGTCAACCAAGCCTACCTAAACGGCTATTCAACACGCCCCCACAGGTCTACGTCACAATGTGGGAAGATTTGCATAACGCCGCCAAAATGTTCACGCAAATAAAGAAGGCATAACTTTTATTCTCGCTGTAGTATTGTTGCCGCCATGTCGTGAAGGCACTGTGTGTTTCATTGTGAACGCGAAACTACTTTGTTTGACCTTCCAAAAAGAGGACAATATCCGCTTCATCATACCTGGAGCTGATCCGAGCTGGTCGCTGAGGAAATACATCAACTTAGGGCTGTGGATCGCCGGGATTGGGGCTTTCACCATGACGAAGCGGAGTCCAGCCCGGGGTGTCACACGTGGTTGCCGCAAGCCCGCGGCCACTCCTTCGTCGAATACGCTGGCCATTCGTCACTCTAGCCGCAGGCCTCCGCTCACTCAAGGCCGCCGTGTGTGCGCTGTGTGTTTTTTTGTGAAAGCGAAAATACTTTGTTTGGCCTCCAAAAGAGGACACGACTAGAAATCAGTGGTAAAATTGTATTTACAACACTTTTCCAGAACACTTCAACCCAAATATTCATTTGTGTGCAACACATTTTATGGAGGACTGTTCCTGATCCTGGAAGAGTAGACTACAAATGCTGGCTGTTCTGACTCACAGACTGTAAGTACATTTTCATTTAAAGGATTTGCCACTGATGAGTTTTGAGCAGTGTAGAGTAGCGCTTGTTTGTCATTTCTCCGATCACAAATGCAGACATGGTTTTATGTTTACGCGGCGCGATGCAACACAATGTGTAAAAGACAGTACAAGTCATTATAATCCATAATTAAAAATGAAATAAGCAGTGCTTTATATTTTTTTCAGGTAAGTCTAACAGTATTCAGGTACAGAAATTGAATAATCAAATGTAAAATAACACTGCATAGTCTTCACTGTATAAATCTACTAAATCTGTGTTAAAGCTACAAAAGTGATTTTTCTTTGAGTTTTGTTGTTTGATTAAAATTCATAACACAGAAAGCCTCAGAAACATTAAACTGCTGTAAACCAATATACTGTTACACATCCATTTTCTTTCTTTCTCAATTGTTTCCCTTCACCTATAAGCAACTGCGTTTACAAGGATACTTGCAAAGCACCGTATTGCGGGCAAAAATAGACGCAGAAGTGAACAGAATTCAGTGTTCACGTGCATCTGCGTGGCTCTCACCATGTCTACACCAGACATGCGTGGCGCGACAAAATACAATGAACCCATTATAATCAGTGATGCTGTCAGTCTACACTGGATGCGGCACGGCACGACAAATCCCCGACAGTAAACTGATTCCGCGTTCTATTTATGACATACTGACAGAAAGTTCAAATGATTGGCAACAGTCGCTTTGTCGCGTTCAGTGTAGACAGACTTTGGGGCCGTTCACATGTCGCGCCTAAAAACGTGTAGGAAAACGCCAGTCGCGCTGCTTTCTCCTTCTTTCCAAAGCGCTCGGGAGCTTGCACTTTCGTGGCATCTGTATCTCTGTACAGCTGTCGCGTCCGGTGTAGACACCGTGTCTGTGTGTGAGCAAAGAAAACAATCAGTATAAGTATAACGATCAGTAGCCTATAATAAACATCGCACATCCAGTGATGTGATATATCGTGCAGCCCTAATTTATACACTTTGAAATGTAATATTTTGTAATATTAGCATCTATTTTTGTCCGCATCCAATTTGTCCCACAAATTTTTTCGCATCCAATATTTTGTTGAGGCACTGCCTCCCTTGCCTACTCAGAGAAAACGTCCCTGGAGTGTGTATGTGTGTGTGTGTTTATTTTAAATTTGAAATATGTTGTTTTTTGTTTCTATATGTTAATTTTGGGTCCCTCGGAACTTTACTAATATTAACACAATTTTATTATTTTTAATTATTTGTGCACTATTTAACTTTTGGACTTTATTCACTGTTGAAATATCTATGGAAAATGTAAAGCACAAGTTGTTAGAAAACACTCTCTGTCTTGAGAATGCCTCACCCTCTTTGTTCCCCTCTCTCGTATCACCCCTCCTTCCTTTTTCGCCCTCCACCTCCCCATCTCAGTATTATTCGACAGGAAGTCGATTCCTTAAGGGGATATGTTTTTCTGTATATGGCGGTTATACAAAAACCATGTTCTTGGGAAAAACACATCCTGTAGGGTAGTCCCATTATCCTCATTGGTTACATGAGGGTTGAAAGCTCCCCTGGACATGCCTAATAAGATCTGATTCTATGAATAAATTGAAGTATTGAGAATACATGGACTGTGTGTTTTCTTACTTCCCGGCCGTATTTACACTTTAAGGAGACTGAGAAGATTTCACGGTGGCAAAAAGAGATATCGAGGGACCAAATTGTTATTTATTAACAAATGGGGGCTCGTCCTTTCCGGAATTTCTCAAAAAGACAGGTAAGAAACTTTTATTTTTCTTCCTGTCTGTAAGAGAAATTGAATTTATTCTCGTTTGCAATTTGATTGTGTCATATTTGGCATCAATCTGTTTTCCTCACATTTTATATGTGGGACGAAGAGTGAGAAGCTTTCCGTTTAACCTATCTATTTAAAAATAGAGTAGTGGTGAAAGATTATAATTGCTCACTCTTGCCGTGAAGGGTTCTCGGTCTCTTAAGTGATTTCATGAATAATACAGAATTGAAAGCTTTCTTTTGGCCAAAATATCAAAAAGTTAATATAAGACCGCGGTCTCTATTTTGTGTTTTGTTTGGCCATTCTATAAATTGTGAAAAGTGCACTAAAATTGACGAGACATCTTTGATCTCCGATGGGGCAGGCGATCTCCAAACCTATTCTTGGCGAGTTGCCAAGGGATTGGATGTACAGAAACAATAAAGGGTTTAATACTGAACCGTATTTGAGTAATTTGGCTGGTTGGTCGGAAGGCAAAGTACAATTAGATCCGTTTCCTCGTGATGGCTCGTTCAAAGATAAAGATATGAAGGCAGCCAAATTGATGGTACAGGACGGCTGGGGAGATCCGTCTTGGGACGATGAGTATATGAAACAATCATATACTGTGTGGAAAAAATTGAAACCTTATTGGGATAAAGGGCCAGATCAGGTTAAAACGACTGATAAAAAAATCTTTCTTTCAAATGTCCCATGTTGACTCTCCCAGCTCGGCTCCGCCTCGGTATGATACTGTTGGAAAGCCTGAACAAGAAAAATTAACCCCTAATCGTCTGTACCCGCAACTACCTAGTGCGACTGATTTATACCCATTTGTGCAGATTCCAGACGGGTTTAAAATAACCCCGCTGGCAATGTCGGATGCTGTCGCGATTGCTAAAGATTTGCCAGATCCTTTACGGTGTCCGCATCAATATGTGTCTGTATTGAAGCGTTTAACCGCGTACAGTCAATTGACTGGGCGTGATTATCGCTTCATTTTGACTAAAACACTGCCGCCAGAAATTACAGAGGAAGAGTTGATTGCAGACATTGATGCTTTGAGTCCTAAACGGGATGCGCCGCCATCTCGCCACGGTGCTTTATCAAAAAGTGATAAACCATTAGATCTGTCACAACCAAAATCTTTCCGAACGTTGCAAACAGTTGATTCGGATGATGAGGATGAGGCATGGGTTTGGGCTGATGTAGAAAAGCTAAAATAATTTTTCAGACAATTGACTGCTTTTCTAGTGAAATTGTCTTCAGCTAAGCAAGATTTGTCGCATGCTGCAAACACGAAACAGAAAGCGGGCGAAAATCCTGTTGCATTTTTCAATCGATTTAAGCATGCTTGGACTGAAGAATCTGCCATTCCATTAGATCAACATTCTCCTTTGTTTTTCAATACGTTTTTGAATAACATGCAAAAAAGAAATCGTACAATTGGTTCGTTTGACAACTTCGAATATAACAGACATTTCTGTTGACGCTTTGTCTCGGAGACTGCGTGAGCTTTCCACCGCGGGGGCTTTTGAAGCCCCCCGAGGGAAACTTACAGCGATGATGCTGATTAATACTGTTGTCAAAACAGGGACAAAAGTATGTTATTCTTGTGGCATTGCGGGGGACACTTCGCTAACGCTTGTAGGAAAAAGCAGTGGGAATTTCCGATGTCCCTGTATGTTGTGAAATGACACCAACTTTATCGGTAACTTCTTAAGACAATCCTTCTTTGTTTAATACCTGATGCTCCATTTTGCCTTTTGGGTAGAGATTTGCTGCATAAATTGTGTGCTCATATTACATTTCAGAATAATTCTTTGCAACTCATGTTTCCTTCTGTCTATTTTCTGACTGTTGAAACAGGAAGTGCGACCACTGAGGGTGAGGCTGCAACTGCAGCCTTACCGGAACTGGTGGATGTCAACCCTCGCTTGTGGGCGGAGCATAAGGATGATGCGGGCCTCATAGATGTCCGCCCTTATGCGGCTACTCTGATCAGAGACACACCAGTTTATTGTAAACATATTGTAAATCGATGGGATTCGGCCTATTATAGGAAATTTGCTGGCACAAGGCATTCTGATTAAGACTTACTCACCCTACAGTACACTGATCAATCCAATAAGAAAAGCGAATGGTTCCTGGCGATTGACACAGGATCTTAGAAAGATTAATGACATAATTAAACCATTGGCTCCTATTGTACCTGATGTGCACACAATACTTAATTCTATTCCTAGTTCACATGCCTATTTCACAGTTATTGATCTATGCTCTGCATTCTTTTCCATTCCTGTAGATCCTGTCTCGCAGCCGCTGTTCGCCTTCACCTTTGACCATGCTCAACTTAGCTGGTCTAGACTGCCTCAGGGCCTGAGAGATTCGCCGGCTGTGTTCGCCGCCGTAGTGCACGCAACGTTAGCGGATGCTCAACTCCCTCCTGATACCTGTCTGCTACAATACGCGGACGACATCCTCGTTACTGGTGCCTCTGCGGACCAGTGTGCTGCTGCCTCCAGCATCGTCTGCAACATCCTGGCGGAAGCTGGGTTCAAGGCATCAAGAGAAAAGCTTCAGTGGGTTCAGAGGAGGGTGGATTACCTCGGACATGAATTGTCGCAAGGTACAATAAAACTGTCTGCTGATCGTATCAAAGCCATTGCTACGTACAAACGGCCCTCCACGAAGAAGCTAATGCAAAGCTTCCTGGGCTTGGTGAACTATTGCAGAGCGTGGGTGCCGAACTGTTCCATGTATGACAAAATCTTGAGAGCAGCCACCGTGCAGGACTCTGATGATATTGCATGGACAGCAGAAATGGACCACGCATTCAGACATTTGAAAGCATCCTTGACAAGGCCACCTGCCCTTGGCCTACCAACATATACAACTGACTTTCATTTGTACGTGCACGAAGGTGGGGGAACAGCCGCCGCAATCTTGGCCCAGGAGCACGGGGGCATTTATCGCCCAGTAGCGTATTTGTCTAAAACCTTAGACTCGGTGGCTAGAGGGCTTCCAGCCTGTCTGCGCGCAGTGGCTGCAGCGGCGATCATGGTGCAGGATGCAGAACGTATAGTGTTGTCACATCCACTCATAGTGCACACCTCTCATCAGGTAGGAGCTATTATGCACAACATTTCTACGCAGCATATGACTGCTCAACGACGTTCTGGCTATGAAGCAATAGTATCTACTGCTAATTTAACATTGAAACCAACTTCCGTAGTTCATGGCCCAACCTTATGTTTGCATAAGTTGTTATTGCAGGGTGAATTTGAGGACAGCGATCATGACTGCCTAGCCAGGATTCATAATTCGACGGCTTACAGGCCAGATGTGTCCGCATCTGTCCTGGAAGAGGGGAAACATTGGTATGTAGATGGATCATGCTATAAACCAAATGATAATGAATACTGGTGTGGGTATTCGATTGTTGAATTACCTGACTGTGTCATTGAGGCCTATTCTCTGCCATATAAATCAGCACAAGTGGCAGAATTAATTGCATTAACAAGAGCTTGTCAACTGGCAAAAGATCAGTGTATCAACATATACAACATATATATATAAGATCTGTATTTCTATGAATAAATTGAAGTATTGAGAATACATGGACTGTGTGTTTTCTTACTTCCCGGCCGTATTTACACTTTAAGGAGACTGAGAAAATTTCACGGTAGCAAAGAGAATATCGAGGGACCAAATTGTTACTTATTAACAAAAGACAAATCGGTTGACATGAAATATTTTACTGTGCAAGCGGTAGTTGATGTTGAGCCCAGGGAAATCGATATGAAGTGATCGGAAATGACTTGAGGTTGTGACCCAAGTATGGTGTCCCATACTCATAATTCATAATTTGTCCTCTGCACAAGTGCACACACACACAGAAATGGACACTTTCTTTTAAAGGGGTCATAGGATGCCCATTTTCCACAAGTTGATATGATTTTTTGGGGTCTTAATGAAAAGTCTGTAACATAGTTTGGTTAAAATTTTCAATGGTAGTGTAAAAAAAAAAAATAAACCTGTACCCTGTCAAAAACAGCTCTTTTCAGATCAAGCCGGTTTTGTAGCATTTTCCTTTAAATGTAAATTAGCTCTGCTGACCCCGCCCCTCTCTTACGATCTCTCTGAGGGACTGTTTACTTCAGCCGCATTCATCTGAAACTTGCTAATTAGCACATTATTAGGAAAGGCAATTGCAAAGATTCATTACAAAACATTAAACACTTCTTCTGTAGGTGAAGCTGGATAACGAATGATTCACGTGAACATAAGACGCATTTATGTAGATCGGGGGCGCATTCCCTTCAAAAACAAATGTAATCCACTGCGTCTTCAGTGGCTCAGATGTCGGGAGTAAATGATGACTGCTATGTTCATTATTACATCCAGCAACAAAACACCTCAATCGCTTAGGAGTCCTTCTTGTCTAAATCTGCTCCAGCGGTGAAACAATGGCAGACTGACGACACCTCACTCAGGGCGGAGCTAAGGTAAGACACCAGTCCAGTCTGTGCTGAAACGCTACTGGTCAACAAAATATCTGGGATCGGGGCCTGTTTTGGTGAAGGACACAGACAGGATCTGAAATCGGCCGATGTGAGAAAGGGGTAAAGATTTGAGCAGATTAAAAAAAACACTGGATGGATTTTTATCATTATAGGATGGTTGTGTACACACACTGCCAACACACATTTCATTTCAAACAACTTGTAAAAGTGCATGTAGCATCCTATTACTACACCTTTAAGAAAATCTTTCAGCCACAGCACGATTTCTCAAGCAAACTCTATACTACAAGGTTACAGCCCAGTTGTTGAGCAACAGATAACCAATCATAAACTATACAATTCTTACCCCACTAAATGCTCATGTGCTTCATTTGTACAATCAGATGCACTTGCACGCGCTGTTTAGTTTCCAGAATGGCAGAAACGGCTGGAATCAGATTTGTTTGTTTTGCTATATGCATTTACAGGAATGAACTCGCTAGAGGACGCTGTGCTGTTTGGTAAATCACTTTCTGCACTCCCATTGGTAGTCGCTGTAACTTCACTGCTTGTTGTTACTTTTTTGTCACATCTGAAATTAGGTCTACTAGTCTCTTTGTAGCTATAAATCGGTATTAAACTCCCGTTTAGGATATTTAAAACAGCTAGAGATGAAAAACGTTGCCACTTTTGCACAGATATCGTTAACAGTCAATGCCATGACCATAAATATGCAAATTATAACGGTAAGCCTGTTTGCAATTGTACAGTATGCTCTTGAGAATAACTAACCAGGGGTTTAATATTAGCCCAGGGTAAAATGTGAACAGTGTGAAACATGGAACAAGAAAACACAGGGTTAAGAACACAGTTTCAAGTGTTTAGGCCGACTGGCCTGACTTTTTAAACTCAAAGCTTCAACTTCTCTCTGAGTGTCTCCGTGGTGCGCATGCACTCACACATCTGTGCGTCTCCTATTTCACTGCTCTACCAAATTCTTGGATCCGGAGGCTGCGCAGTCTCAGCTCAAGCCCCAGCATCAGAAAAGTGCGTGTGCAAGCAGAACCTATTCCACAGACCACGAAAGCAGGATGTGTCGCTGAGGAAAAGAAAGAACATTTGCAGTGCAGTCGGAGAAACTTGGAGCTCTGAGAACACGTCGTAAAGGCCTGTTCGTCAACTTATTGTCAGCACACGGACATCTCGGAACCGGACCAAAATGATGTGCTTTAAGTTTTTCAGCTGTAGGCATGTTGTCCTCAAAGTTTTCCTCGTACAGTTTCTTGCTTCCTTGCAAACTTTTGCTGCGCCCTCACCCATCATAAAGTTTCCAGGCGATGATACCTCTTACACAGACAAAGAAGTGGCTCTGGTGAGTGTATTTTCATTTCATTTCATGTTTTTCATGAAAAAATAAAGCAGTTAGAGTTCTTATATACATATATATATATATCATATATATATTATAATATATAATATATTCTTATATATATATATTATATATATATATAATGTGTGTAGATATATATATATATATTGTGTGTGTATGTGTGTGTGTGTGTTATTTTCAATTAAAATATGATGGGGTTTTTTCTATCTGTTATTTTTCAGTCCCGTCAGAACATTGCTAATATTAACACAATTTAGTATTTTTTTATTTGTGGCGTTTTAAACTTCGCCTTTAGTCATGTCTGAATAATCTACGGAAAATATAACGCACAAATACACATATGTTACAGGTGGTTAGGAAAATGTGGAATGTGTTAAACAGTTCCAGTTAAGTTGACATTACTCTCTCTCTCTCTCTCTATCTCTCATCTCTCTCTCTCTTTCTCTATCTCTATCTATCGTCTCTCTCTCTCGCTCTCTATGTCTGTCTTTCATTGTATCCGTAATTATCTTTTTCACAGCACTACTTAAATAAGTTCTATGGCTGCCCAAAAGACAGGTGTAATCTGATGGTGTTGAAGGACACACTGAAGAAGATGCAGAAGTTTTTTGCTTTAACTGAGACAGGGGAGATTGACCAGAAGACAGTAGAGATCATGAAGAAACCACGATGTGGAGTTCCTGATGTGGCAAATTACAATTTCTTTCACATGAAGCCCAAGTGGGGACAGAACAACGTTACCTACAGGTGTGTGTTTACCTCAAACAGTGCTGAGCTACTGTATATCGCCTTACTGTTTGTCAGTCACTTTAACTCTTTAAAAAAATTATATTATTTCCAATCCTGTCAATATCAAATAATCCTTTATATTATAACAAATTTTATCTTTTTGTAGTTTAAAAGTGAGAGTTTTGTGGTTACAAAAAGATTTATAAAAAGAAACAGAGACCATATTTGTGTCAGTCATTAAAAAGGGGTGGTTGATTGCGATTTCACTTTTTTAACGGTAGTTAGAGTGTAATGTTGCTGTTTGAGCATAAACAATATCTGCAAAATTACGAAGCTAAAAGTTCAATGCAAACAGAGATATCGTCTTTAAAATTTCTGGCAGTTTAATTCCTACAAAAAAACGGCTGGTAGGGACTACAACGAGTTATTTCCCGGGTTCGTGACATCACAAACCCAGATAAACCCCGCCCCCGGGAACATGCAACAAAGGGGGCGAGGCCTTGCTGCACTGCTTTAGAGAAGAGGAAGAGAAAACTAGGGGTGCACGTAAAAATCTGTTCATATATAAATCGCGATTCTGTCTTCTAACGATTATAATGGATTCACAAGTTTCAAAATCAATGTTCTAAAGCAGCGGTTCTCAATATGGTTCTCAAGTCGCCCTGCTCTGCATCTCTTTCTCTCTCTCTCTCTCTCTCTCTCTCATTCAGATCGTCAGATCAGCTCCAACAAACTGTTCCATTTAAACACTTATTTTCACATAGCTATGAGAAACATTAAACATGAACGCATGCGGTCGCTGTGCTGTATTAAAGCTTTAATCAAGATAAAACCGTATATTAAAAGCTAACAGAAGCAGTAGCATTTACAAATAACTGTGTATCTAAAAGTATGAGACAACAAACAAACATACCATTAAGAGCCGTGCTTGTACAGGTTCTGCGCGATCCTCTTCATTAATATTTCGATCCTCTCAATCGGGCTCAAATTGATAAGCAATATAGAGGACGTCATTGTTTACAATACAACCAGAGCACATTCTGAGATTGAGGGGTGGGATGTTCAGACACGCTCTAGAGGCGGCTTAGCGAATCACAACACACTGAGCCAGCTGACCAATCTCAGCCCATTGTGTGTTTCTGAGGGAGGGGCTTCATAAAAACAGGAAATAATCAAGGCGTTTGTTAGAGAAGGGACAGATCGTGGAATAAAGGTAAATTATGTGAAAAATAATGTGTTTTTTAAAAAAACGAAGCATGAACACTGTAGACTACCCATAAAACACGATTCAAGCTAGAAAAAAACAGTCAACCACCCCTTTAAGCCAGTCAAAAACAGAGAGCACAATCAATATATGTTTAAAGAATGTTCTCAGCAGGACCTTTGTGGCTACATTGGAGGTGGAGCTTAAAAATGAACAACAAATCTGAATTTATTAGGTTATAAAGTTGTGCTGACTACAGGAAATGCAAGAAATGTTTGGCCATTAATTAATATTTACTGTCATTGAAGGAATTGGCCGCTAATCAAACACAAAATAAGTGATCAATAGTCTTTTGTAACAAAAAGGACAAAGTTGGGATCTTGAGGATATTTACTGGCCTACATGTCCTTACAGTGTTTAGTGAGTCATGACCACAACTGTTGATTTGCCGGTAAAAAGTTTTCAGACCCCATACACAGATCTGTGGAAGAAATGGCTCAGCCTTAGGTTTTCTGCCAGTGTCAGCTTTGCTAATTTAACAGATATTTAGATTTAGTATTGAGCCTTCTTAGAGAAGTTTATATTAAACCTAGCCCCTCATTAAATGTTAATTAATATTAAACAGCGCAATTGGTTTTCAGTTTCAAACCTCGGGATGCTCCCTTCAGTATGTGAATATTCAAAATTTTGTGCTGTATTGAGGTCACATCTTATTTTTACAACTCCTGTTTTCCAGTTATTTTACCCACTGGAAATGTTTTGGAAACACCAATTTTTAGTGTTTCATCAGTTGAATTGATTGTACATCTATCCCTTGTTGCCTTGTAGAATGCCATTGTCCTTGTAGATTGTGCTGTGGTTTGGCACTAGAAAATAGCATAACATTAGTATTGAATGTGTCTAAGATACATGCTCTAGTAACCGCCACAAGTACAGTTAGCATTTGCTAGTTGGTTTGATAAGTGTGCACCTGCAAAGAACATTAAGTGTTTCATTAAGTAGTTTTTTTCATTTAAATATACAACCTAGGCTGCCAAACTATGGTGGGAGCTCTGATGAGCATTCAGCTCCTGTTGTCACTGTACATTGTCCAGGCTGTTTCTTTTGTCAGAGGTTAGTAGTATCTCCTGTGTCTTCCAGGGTGGTCAGCATAACAGTGTTTCACCCCATGCTGTTCTGGGACTATTGAAGAGCTTTGGAGATTCTCTTACTGATTATTAGTAGAGAACCTTTTTATTTTTTTGCACCTGCCAAATTTGTTTGATGTTGCTCCATTTTTCTGTAGGGACCATTTCAGACTGCCTTGTAATGCCAGAACAGGTTTGGATTTGACAGTCCTGGTTTTGGTTTGAAGCGGAGCTCCCTCCTTAGGAGAAAGAAACCAGACCATGCAGGTGATCAGTGTAACCTGCTGTCCTCTGATCGCTGTGTGTGAGTGATCTGTAATAGCTTGATGATGATTTGGATTGAACTGAGAACTTGGACATCCCCATGTCTTTTTGTGATGAAAAAAAAGAGTTGGTGGCAAACCATTGGCAGGGGGAAAAAAGAAGCATAGGAAGCATCCAAAGGTTTATTGCATATGGTACTTGAGTTAGACGATGCCATTGAAAAACATGACGACTGACGACTTTTTGCCTGGGCTTATACTCCTAATCGTATGTATTCTTGAGCCACTCAAAGTCATGAGGAAAAAAGCAAATGCAGTACCCGCTTATTTACTATAACAATATGACAAATAATTATGTAAATGAGTAACATAGAGATTAAAAAAATTACATAAATAGGGCATAATTAATATTTCTGTATTTTGTTTTCTAGAAAATATAGAATAATCAACTGGAAAGTATAGTTTAAAAAGAAGGCAATATTGTTTTCTTCTTCCACAGGATCTTAGGGCACACCCCAGATCTGGATGAAGAAACAATTGATGATGCCTTCTATGGTGCATTTAAAGTCTGGAGTGATGTCACACCTCTGAAATTCACCAGGATCATGGATGGAGAAGCGGACATCATGATTAACTTTGGCCGAAATGGTATTCAAGAAAATAATTGTCTATGTGTTTCTGTACAATATGTTTCTGTACAAAAGTTTCTAAACTACTGTGGTGTAAATGTACAAAAGTCTGATTAATTTTTTTCCTAATCACAGCTCTTACATTTAACTGCTAAGTCACAGACTAACCACAGTCACTCCTTAAAATCTTTAGTATAAAGCTTCCTGCACCAGAGATTGATTTACATTGTGGTCTTTGGAAATACCATAATGACTGCACAAGGCAATTACAAAAAATGCCAACAGTATTCTCATAGTGTAAATCTCTCCTGAGCAGGCTGTAAATGAAAAATTGTGGACAAAATCGATAGAAAATTAAACTATACTTGACACCACTATTAACCGTGCAATTACCTACCGAAAACACTAACCCTGGTGCATTGGATTAAAACAAATATTTGAGTTAAAGGTTATGCGATTTCAAGTTTTCCTTTCTCTTTGGTGTGTTACAAGCTGTTCGTGCATAGATAAGATCCCTAAAGTTGCAAAGACTAAAGTCTCAAACCCAAAGAGATATTCTTTATAAAAGTTAATACTCATCCACACCCTCCTAAAACGCCTCGTTCTAACACGCCCCCACATGTCTACGTCATGATGTGGGAAGATTTGCATAACACCGCCCACATGTTCACGAAAAGAAAGAAGGCGTAACTTTTATTCTCGCAGAGTATGGTGCTGCCGCCGCCACGCTGTCGTGAGCGCTGTGTTTCGTGCGAAACAAAATAATTTGTTTGGCTTCAAGAGGACACAACTAGAAATCAGTGGTTAAGTTGTATTTACAACACGTTCCAGAACAGTTCAACCCAAATATACAGATGTGTCCAACGCATTTTATGGAGGACTATTTCCTGAACCTTGGGAGTGTATAGCCTACAATGCTGGCTGTTCTAACTTACTGCCTGTAAGTATGTTTTCATATTTAAAGAATTTGCCACTGACGATTCAAACGTGAGTTTTAGAGTAGCACTTGTTGTTTGTCATTTCTCCGATCATAAATGCAGACATTGTTTTATGTTTACGCGGCGTGATGCAACGCGTAAAAAGACAGTATAAGTCATTATAATCAGTAATTATGTCCCCACTGGATGCAACAAATGCCTCGTTTATAATGGGTTTTATTGTTTTTGTCTCGTCGCACCGGGACACGACATTACAGTATGGTAAGGGGAGTACCATTTCCGTTAGATGCTTGAGGTATTCTGCCAATCACAACGTACTGGATACTGGCCCTCAGAGAACACATGCGCGTTGTAAAAAATCTATGCGTTTCAGAAAGTCGGGGCATAGAGAAGAAACAATAATGTACAGTATGTGGAAAATAATGTGGTTTTTGAACCTTAAACTGCATAAACACATTTCATTACACCAAATACACAAAATAATGTTATTTTTAGCAACATCATATGACCCCTTTAAATGTGTTATATTACTTGTAGAACATGGTGATGGTTACCCGTTTGATGGGAAGGATGGTCTTCTGGCTCATGCCTTCGCTCCGGGACCTGGTATTGGGGGAGACTCTCACTTTGATGATGATGAGCTGTGGACATTGGGAGAGGGACAAGGTATGTCAGTTGTCTTGCTTCTGGTGACTTGTTACCTCTTTAAACAAGTAGCTGTTTTTTTTTTTACAGTTTTACTCAAAGTACAAAATTTGTTTATCAAATGTGATATCTCTCTTTCTCCCTCTTGATTTAGTGGTAAAGGTGAAGTATGGTAATGCAGAGGGGGAGTTCTGTAAGTTTCCATTCTTGTTCATGGGTAAAGAGTACACCAGCTGCACCTCTCAGGGTCGAGATGATGGGTTCCTTTGGTGCTCTACCACATACAACTTTGATGAAGATGCAAAGTATGGCTTCTGTCCTCATGAACGTGAGTATCCTTTATGCAAAATTTTACAGTACAGTATAATTTGACACTCTTCCCATCCAAAGTGGTGCAAAGTTTTGGCCGTTATCTCAGACTTGATTTGGGGGAAAAATGTGGCATTGTGAATGTAATACTGTATGTCACAATCACTGACTCATTGACTTTTGTTCCTTCCTGTGTTGCAGTCCTGTTTACATTGGGTGGAAATGCAGATGGAGCTCCTTGTAAGTTCCCCTTCACATTCCAGGGGGAAAAATATGATAGTTGCACCACCTCAGGCCGGGATGATGGGTACCGTTGGTGTGCCACTACCGAAGATTACGACCGTGACAAGAATTATGGATTCTGTCCTGAGACAGGTCAGTCTATAAGTTTCTGTAAATCTCCAATCCAGAGCAATATTTATTTTGACTTCTTTGAAAACCAAAAATAAGTATAACTTTTATTCAGCAAGTGTGCATGTTTCAAATAAATGCTATTAGTTTGAACTTTATATTGATCAAAACATCCTTAAAAAAATCACTGTTTCCTGTTCTCAAAATTTTCAACCCGTTTCATATTTCTGTTCAGTCAAATTATAGTTCTATAGCACTTTTCATAATGCATACTCTTCAAAACATGTTATAGTGCCTTACAAACCTCGTTGTAAGCAAGCCAAAGGGTCAGTGCCAAGGGAAAAACACATGTAAAACAACAGATGTTTAGATGTTGCTCGAGACGTTTTACCATTCATCCAATTGGACACACATTGACACAATCACAAAATTAATTGTTGGGAGTCATTACTTACTTTAAATCAGTAATGTGTCTGTCTATGCATTTGGTTTTTAAGGCCAGTCAGTCTTTAAAGCAGTTCTCCATTCACTCTTTAGTTTCCAGCAGACTGTAAAAGTTTCTTATTAAGAGATATTTTCCATTGTGTTACCGATCTGGCATAAGCAAGTTAGGAGCACAGAACTCCTCATCTGGTTGTAATTCCCTGGGAATGCAGCCCTCTCTTCCTATTTGTGTATATGTGTGTGTGCTGAATATAAGAGTCACAAAAACAAGTCCAGTGGTGCAAGCCATCATTTTAAATTAGAGCTTTGGAATGCAGTCCCATACTTTAGCTGAACTTTAATAAAACACAGCTCTGTTTATGCCATGAAACTGGTGTGACCTTCATTTTGAGTCTGTCGAGTCAGTGTGATTCAGACTGTTGAGTCTGTGTAATTGAGAAGGACTCCTCCCTGATGCTTCTCTTAGCTCATGTAGTTTTTCTTTAGGTTCAAATGCCATGATCTAATATGTGGGCATACCACTAACTGCAGCTTTTGTTATAGCTTGTGACATACACTTAATCGTAACAGTTTCCATATCACTGCTTCTTTTTCTTTTTGCTTCTCTTAGCATTTTAGCTGTTGTTAAGCATTTTATTTATTTATTTTGTCCTAATCAAGAGCTGTCACAAACTTGGCCCTTTTTAAAATATAAATCGGTTATATCTAGGGCTGAATGATTAATCGCAATTGCGATTAATATCACGATATGACAAAACACGATTTTTTTTTAACCGCAAGGCTGCGATTACATTCTCGTCACGTGACTCGCGAGAGTAAAGCAGTCTGCAGAGGAAGCATCAACTTGGCACACTACGCATATGCCTGGCCTACAGAAAAGCACACTTTATGTTTAATCTATCTAATATTGTGTTAGACATACTATACAACAGAGATGGGAGAAAAGATTCTCAAACGATTCTGGATCCATTCTGAGCTTGGTTTTTAACCACAGATGCGCGTGGTGCTGCATGTGCTTTGAAACCCCTCACTGCTTCTTCCCAGTTGCGCTCTCTCGTCCTCTCTCTCTCTTCTCTCTCTCTGCATCCTTCGTCTCCTCGTCATCTCTCTCTCTCATACACACACACACCACTCGAACCATCCACACAATAACCTTTAATAAAGTTTGGAAAGGTTGAAAATGTTCAGATACTCTTAAATACTGAAAGCACTGTTTGTTTATTGCTTGTATGCCTAGTTCCAGACTAAAATAAATGTTTGAGCGGTTCCTTAAAAGAAACTTGCACTGACATATCTTAAATTATGTCAGTGCCATTGTTTTGTCTCAAGATACACACCAGTAATATTTTTTTTCTAAGGCACGTTTAAGATACTTATATGTCCTAATTAAACTAAGGCCTAATCCTGGCTTAATCTTAACCCTGTTTTATATTAGTTTATTTAAAATTATTAACATGCAATTGTTTTAATTAATTTTTTTAATGTGTAATTTATTTTTAAAAAGTACTTAATTACACATGGAATTACATTTGAAAAAGTTTTAAGACTAATCAATAAGAAAAAAAAAATATAGTTTTGGAATCTGACTGCGACTCCCAGAATCGGAATCGACTCGTGAGGTGCCTAAAGATTCCCACCCCTACAATG
Source organism: Sinocyclocheilus anophthalmus (assembly GCA_018155175.1). Lineage (NCBI taxonomy): Eukaryota > Metazoa > Chordata > Actinopteri > Cypriniformes > Cyprinidae > Sinocyclocheilus > Sinocyclocheilus anophthalmus. The sequence goes on along the minus strand of JADLZN010007854.1, from coordinate 131,713 downwards.
ATTTATTGCTTGTCTTTGTTGAATAATACAGAAGATAAAGAGTTTAAAAAATAAATATTAGATTATTTTCCAAATTATTCAGCCCTATTTAGAATGCTGTAAATCAATTGTTAATCATACTTTTTAAACCCTCGATGCTTTTATAACACCAGTTTTGTCATTATCAACCTTTAACGTTCTTGGTATTTATTTATTTTAATGACAGCCATGTCAACAGTCGGAGGAAATTCAGAAGGTGCACCCTGCGTCTTCCCCTTTAAATTTCTGGGCAATACTTACGACTCCTGCACCACGTCGGGACGTAGTGATGGGAAGATGTGGTGTGCTGTCACCAAAAGCTTTGATGACGACCGCAAGTGGGGCTTTTGTCCTGACCAAGGTGGCATAGTGATTTTGTGTCATTATTTGTATAATTTGTAGCATGCAAAATATATTCTGTTGTTGTCATGTCACAAAAAATATTTTAGATTTGCACTCACACAGTCACTTCCTGTCTCTTTCTCTCTTGTTGTGATGCTATACTTTTGTAATTTTAGTCAGATTAATAAATTGGCCTCTCTCTCTTTTTCTCAGGCTACAGTCTATTCCTAGTGGCGGCCCATGAGTTCGGCCATGCCCTGGGTTTGGAGCACTCTGAGGACCCTGGAGCCCTCATGGCACCCATGTACACATTCACCAAAACCTTGAGGTTGTCTGATGATGATGTTAAAGGCATCCAGGAGCTCTATGGTGAGTGTGAAGTGTGGAAGACAATATTGAAATTATCAGCTGCAACTTATGCAATTTAGTACTTGCATTAAGTTCATCATATGTGTGTATTCTGATGTTGTGATGATTATAATCATATTTAAAGTATTTAGAAGTATTTTTGTCTTATTTATTCCTCTTTACACATTCTCTGTACAGGTGTACCAACAGACAAACCATTGCCCACTGAACTCCCACCGGTCACGCCAATGGATGTATGTAATGAAAACATCATATTTGATGCTGTAGCCCAGATCAGAGGAGAGATCTTCTTCTTTAAGGACAGGTAACTAAGAACACCCATTTCACAGAAAGGCCTGAATGATGTTGTTAATGTTAACCTTATTTCCGAGGTGAATAGAAAATAACAGGGTATATTCAGGCAGGATCACAGTACTGCTTCCTTTTGGCTTTTTGTCCACAAAACATCTATGCAATAATTTGCAGGCACGCAACTGTGGGTAGCAGTTATTTAATTTTAATTAATTTGCTGGCAGGGATGCTCAATTCATCTGTTTACAGTGGTTTCAAAATTTTTTTTTGCTTGCATGCACTGGAAATGGCCCCATGGCCATCTGGGGAAAACTTCATGACTCAGTTTATCTGCCTATTAAAAAACTTCAGCATATCTTTTTGAAATCAGAATGGATGGGAGTACTGGCTTTATAGTGGTTGGAATAACAGGATGTCGATTTAAAGAGGAGAAGAATCATGGTGATGCTTTAGCCACATTGTTAGTCCAGAATTCAAATGAACTCAAACAAAGTAAGTGGTGGCGAGAGTGGGTAGACAAGGGAAAGTCCACAAATCTGAACCCACATCCCAAAATCAAAATACCTCAACATAGACATTACCATATCAGGGGGCATTTTTATTCCTTTGAGCACATTGTTTTTGTCTGACTGAATTTTGCTAGGATGATTTAGTGGAAGACTAAATTTGCTGACTACTTTAATGTAGTACATGATCATGACCAAGTAAACACTTTCCACATCACTGACTACAGACATCACAAATTGTTTATCTTAAAACTCTCAACTGATAATTAGTCAAGAATCTCTGTTATAGTACCATTCAGGGTACCTCTACTACAGTATTTAAGTTGCTTGAGTTATCCTGGTTATGTGGGTGCCTGAGAAACAACCTAAATACATCTATTACATCCATTTAAATATAATTTACTGTTTGAATTTGCTCATGTGTATTTTTCAATTTTGAAATACTATCCATGCTCCACACTTTTACTTATATAATCAGTGGTAGATGTCAGGAATGTAAAAATTTTGGAATGGTGTCCAAAGCAAATATAAGGAGAGTATAAAGAGTGCTGTCATTGGTTTTCACCAACATGCTCAGGGATCAGGAGCTCTGGAACGAAAAAGAGCCACCCACTATTCTACACACACATTCTCCAGTTTTAAAGCTGACTGCAATGTGGTTATAGAGATCATCACAGGACCACACACACACACACACTGAAAAGAGTGTATGTTGGATGTGAGTGTCTGTCTTTATAGCACTCAGTGGGCTCTTATACCCTCTGAGCAAGATCCTGAAATACTGATCTAAAGTATCCAGATCATGTTGATTCCAAAAATCAGAAGAAATGTCTGTCATTTCCTTTATCTTTAGTCATCTTTCTCTCTGACGGAGGAAAATGGGGAAAAATTTAATATTCTAATTTTCCTCATCTCACAATGTTGATTTGTTATTCGTTTTACCAATGCTTTTATTCAAAACTCTTTATCTAATTTTTTTATTTATTTGTTGGCTTGTTTGTTTAAAATAAATATCCAACTATTATAATTGTTTGTAATAGAAATATAACAAGTCTTAAAATCCAAATTGTACATTTATAACACAAAATGCTTAAAAAAAATTAATCAAGTTACAATATGCAATCTAATTATTGATATAACTTTGCATCATGGCGATTCCTGCCTATGGTAGTTCAGCTTAAAAATCAATCTTCCCCAAATGTCTGAACCGCTCTCCCTATTTTGGCTGATAAATATTATTTGTCTGTGCAGGCAAGGAGTCAAATGGTGCAGCAGTGGAAATGTCATTATCATAGAGTTATGATCAAATTACTGCGTAATTCTGTGAATCTGAGGATCCCTGGAGCTGCAAGTCTCACTTTACTGTGTGGGCAAAATGACTTGAGATCTCAGATATTCACCCAGCTGGAAAAATGTGACAGCTGTTTAAGCCATTTCACAGAGAAAAGGGGAGAAGTAGAGAGTAAGGCCAGAGAGCGCACCCCCAAAGGGTTCACTAATGTTTTGTTTATTCAGCTGCACTAGAAAGTCTTTATTTTATCTCATCTTTGGCTCAGATTTATAAGCCACATCTGAGGCATTTGATAAAATGAATTCTTCTGTCTCATATCGTTTCATTTCTAAGACAGCTGCAAATAAGAGCTGAACTCAACTAGTGTTTTAACTACAAGAGTTTTCTGTTCTTACATGTTTAATTGCATAGGCACAGAAGGGAGGGTTGTTCAGAAGTGTTTGCACTAGAAGAAGTGGAGCTTTGGGGCAAAATGTTTGATTACAGTTCAACTCTAACCTAGTGCTGTGATCTGAAGTTTAAAATAAAGTGAAATAACTGCCAACAGAGGCTGTGTGCTGCTCACAGAAGCTTTTCTTCACTCTAGTGAGCTGCAGTCACTTGAAAGTCCTGAGATCTCTGTCTTCTTCTCTGAGGCTAAATTCTTTTAGCCTTTTGAAAAATAGGTCAGTGGAAAGAGGTCTGGGGTGGTTGGTATTGTTTTTGTGGTTTATTCTAGGGCAGCAGGCAAGTTTGGACATGTCCAAATGCCTCTTAGCTCATTCTTCAGCCATAATAAGAAACATCTGCTCAGTGAATCACCTCATTGTAGCTAGAGTTCGGCACACGCTGTCTCTTTCTGTCTTACTTGCTTATTTTATCACCCTTCTCTCCATGCACAAGCATATTGGGGAATTTGTGGCCTAATGGCTAGAGAGTCTGACTTGTAACCTGAAGGTTGCAGGTTTGAGTCTCAGGTCTGGCAGAATTGTAGGAGGGGGGAGTGAATGAAGTTGTGTGTGTGTGTGTGTGTGTGTGTGTGTGTGTGTGTGTGTGGTGTTTTACAAATTCTGACATACATTTGTATAATGACATAGGTATTACAAGGAGAAGGTGACTTTTCAGGACATTACCCCATGTCCCCAGTTTTCAAAAGCTTATAAATCACACAGAATGGAGTGTACTTGGATGGGTTAAATGCAGAGCACACATTCCAAGTATGGGTCACCATACTTGGCCACAAGTCACTTCACTTTTCACATTTTTGTTTTTCACTTTCATATTGTTGCCCTGTCTAACTCCTGTTATAGATTCCTCTTCAGGACTGCTGATGTCAGGAGGAAGCCAACAGGCCCCATGCTGGTGGCTACATTCTGGAGTGAACTTCCAGAGAAGATTGATGCAGCTTATGAGAATCCTTTAGAGGAGAAGACTGTCTTCTTTGCAGGTAAAGGACAGTACTGGGTGTGACACTTACGCTTGATGGCAGTGAATACAAAAATACATGAGCAGAAATGGCAAGAAAAAATGTTGATCATAGAATTTAATCCATAACAGGTTGCAGAAAATATTTTTAGCCATTTAAGTTAGCACAGAACCTACCAAATCTAAAATTTCACACATTTATATATTTTATCCACAATCCATCTCTGTATACCCGCACTCTTCACATACTGCTACTATAAACAGAGATAGGTTATGGTTTAGATATATATCGATGGTAGACTTGAGATTGTAAAATGCTTTTGGGACCTGTTATAGATCAAATCCAGTGAAGAATGAGATAATAAAGAAGTTTAAGGTTTTATGTGAGTATGTTTCTGTCTCTTGTGTATAAAATGTACTTATTTACTTACTGAGAAAGATACACCACCGTTCACCATTTGGGGTCAGTATGTTTGTGTGTTTATTTATTTTGGAAAGAAATTAATACACTTATTCAGCAAGGATACATTCAATTGATCAAAAGTGACAAATACTTTTATAATGTTACCAAAAAATGTGTTCTGAAGAATGCATCATGGTTTCCACAAAAATATTGAGCGATACAGATGTTTTCAACATTGATAATGATATGAAATGTTTCTTAGCAAGTGGGGAAGCTTATTAGAATGATTTCTGAAAGATCATGTGACTCTGAAGACTGGATTAATAGCTGCTGAAAATTCAGCTTTGCCATCACAGGAATAAAGAACATTTTAAAATATATTAAAAGTGAAATCACTATTTTATTGTTTGTAACTACTGTAAGTTAAAAAAGAAATGTATTAAAAATAAATAATATTTATATTTGTATTAAAAATCAGCTTGTGTCCTAAATTCTGTCAAATAGCACTTTTTCAAACTTCAAACCTTCACATTCCGTTCAAAAGTTTGGGGTTGGTATATTAGGAAGCAAGATTTTGTAAATTGGTGAAAAATGTTGTAGATGTGCATTTGTGTGTGTGTGTGTGTGTGTGTGTGTGTGTGTCCGTCTGTTCCTCACATACAATTTGTATTTAAATAGGGAATTGTTTCTCTAGGTGATGAGATGTGGGTATATTCTGCCAGTACTCTGGAGAGAGATTATCCCAAGAAGATCTCCAGCATGGGTCTTCCTTCAGATTTGCATGGAATTGATGCTGCCTACTCCTTCCACAAGAGCAAGAAGACTTACATATTTGCCGGAAACAAGTTCTGGAGGTAATCTATTTTTAAATATCTCTCAGCATCTGGGGGCTTAATAAAGTATGTGTTCATTGTGATTAATGAGCAAAATACAATTGTTCCTTAAAAAACTAAAGTTGTGAATTGTGAAATTATTTTTCCACAGATGCAGAAATTATTTTTAATAACTCAGACTGTTATATCTTTGAGATTTACTGGAATTTACACATGCTTTTAAAACTACACACCTACTTGAAGGAGTGTCAGGGAATTTTAAAGTTAAGAAAAAGTAGACATATGTTAATTATAATGTTCACTTTTTTCTATGACTTCTCAGATACAATGAAGCCAAGAAAAAGATGGATCCAGGCTTCCCTAAACTTATTGCAGAATCTTGGAGTGCTGTCCCTGATGACCTAGATGCTGCTCTCAGTCTCAATAGTGATGGTAAGAGACTAATGGCCAAGCACCTGGCTTCAGATCCAGCTTTGTCTGTGGTATTCCTCTGCAGAGAAAACCTGACCTCTACCCTGAATTAACCTTTCATCTCATTCCTTTCCCCTCTCTCACCTACATTCTGTTAGATCTCACATACTTTACTGATTTCTTTTAATAACTGCCTGAGTTTTAGTGCTCAATGTGTGAGTGAATTGGAACAAAGTGGAGTCTGGTAGAGCATTCTTGGCATTTAACTCCAACCCAATTACTGCTGGCTTTAGGCCTTCAACAACAACAAAAAACCCCAGCTATATGGTTCCCCCCTGCTCAAGATGAGGCATTTTTTTCCAGTAACAGCCTCTGTCTAAAGAGCACATAAAACTCTAAACGAGAGAAAAACTTGGAGAGAGAGCTTAAGGATTTATAACTTTTGCTTAGATCTACTAGAATTTACTTAACATACATGCTTTTACAACCACCCAGCTCTTTCCTCTGCTGTCACTAACACACATTTACACTCATACAGGTACATACACACACATGTACACGCAGGCCTGTGTGGTGTCTGAAAGGTTCCTCTGTTTGTAATTAGGCTGTTTGGAGCTGAACAAGTAAAAACAGCTTCTCTAGGTTGTGAATTAGAGCCCACTCTTCAAAATTTTAGATAATTTGATCACTGATTGATGGATAAATTGAGACATTGATTAACTAACTCTATTAAATAGACACGATTTAATTTACCTCATTTTTTATTGTTTTTTACACTACTTTTCAAAAGTTTGGAGTCGGAAAAAATAATAATTTTATTAAGCAAAGACATTTACATTGTTACAAAAAAAAATATTTCGCATAAATGCTGTTCTATTTACACTTATTCAATATTTTCAGGTCACAGCTACTTCTTCAAAGACTCCCACTATCTCAAAATGGATGACAGCACTCTGAAAATGATTAAAGTTGGGGAGATCAAAAAGGACTGGCTACGCTGCTGAACATTCAGCCCTGGCACTCTGTGATGACCTTCATCACTAGATAAACAAGGCCAGTGTTACCTTGCCAAATGACAGCACTCAAATTTACCATTCTGCCCCTCCTGGTTAGTCAGAGCCTATAAGATTATAACCTATCCTTAGCTAACCAGAGCGGCCTGAAAGCCTTCACAGCCTGGACCATCTCTGCATGCCAAACATAGGCAGAAAAGACTGTCATTTTTGTTGTTTTGTCATTGCGTGATATTTTTTGTTCATTTTTAATTATGAAACGGTTTAGCTCCTACCCCTTAATATAGCCTACATGTAGATCATCAGATTTAAAAGGACTTGTGACATTTCCCAGTTACATGTAAATGTGTCAGTGGTGTCAGTGAGATGTATCTCCTTTTTTTTGTTTTAATTTGCACAGAATAAATTCATCCAAGCAATATGTAAAAGCACAAATTTTCCTAGTACTGATATGCAAAGATGAAAGACTTAATTCATGTTTTATTTTGTAGTAAATACTGTCCAATAAAACATCCTGCATTTAATACGAGGACACATTTTATACATGATAATTGTGTAAAAACAGAGACCAAACAACTGTCAAAGCATATCATTTTTGTTAGTCTTGTGTCTTTCGTCTCATGGTACAGAGAGATTCATGGCACGGGTTGCCTGAAGACTGTATAGGGTTTGTTGCATGATGGACTCATGTCAAGCAAATATCATGAGATTACTGAATAATAATCATTTGTACTCTTATTTTTTTTTTTTTTATTGTTTTGTTTTTTTGGTAGTTTTTTTTTTATTGACATATGCAATCTGTTTATATTTGTAATGTTTTATTTTTATTATTTTCTATTTTGCTTTGTGCACTTTGTCACTGTCTCAAAATAAATAGTAACTATCCTTTACATGGAATTTTGCCATTTGCCATTTAACTTTTCAGTTTTAACAGTTTTTGTAAAGCATTGAGCCTCGTGATGATCATTTGATTTTCACACCAAGAAAACAGTATGTATGGTTCCCGTTATTAAACTTCTTAAAAATTACTCGTCGCATTTAGACGAACAGCGACATCTAGTGGTTATTGTATAAAAAGCCGAGCTCTCAATATGGTTATAGAATAGAATAGAACTTTATTTGTCATTGTTTAGGAACAACGAAATACAGTTTAGCAGCTCTTCAGATTAGCAGGTAACAAACAGTATGGCAGTGTTTATAAACAAGAAAGTAGACATTATACACAGACAGCAACATTCAAGACAGGCATAAATATAAGAATATAATTACGCTGAGGTAGTGCAGTGAGGTAGTGTCGTATTCAATACCCCGCATAATTATCTATGGGTTAAAAAAAAGCTTATATTGTACTTTTTGATTGTGGCAGTGTTTTGATGTTTGAATGTTTTGAAAATATATTTACTGTAATAGGCCTACAGAGATACACGGCTGAACTTAAAAAAATGCATCTACTTTAAATCTAGAATGCAGTTTTGGTTTGAATGGATTGCAGGTAAATATACTTAATTGTATGTCCTGTTCTTAAATATCCCGTTACTGTTTTGTGTACTGTTAAGTGAAGAACCGTTTTAAACGATTCAGTGCGTGTCCGAACTGTTCAGACCGTAAAGGCCCGTTCACACCAAGAACTATACAGTAGCCTATTAGTGTCCACACCAGCAGACGATATCGTCTGTTTATTCTAAGCGCACGCTCGTCTGCCTCAAAAATAAAAAAAAAAAGAAAAAAAAAAAACGAATTAACATTCTTCAGCTCGTGACAGCAGGATTGATTCTGATTGGGTGTCGATATTTTATCGTTCATCAGCTGGACAAAAATCGTTCTGAAAGTGATTCCAACGATATCGTTTCTCTGTGCCTTTATGGTTATAGTTGTGTGGTGTAGACTCTGCTATTCTTTAATATTGAGAACGACTTTTAGAACTATAGCCTATATATATCGTTATTTTTATAGTTATGGTGTCTTTTGTTCAGCCCTTTAAAAAGAATCGGCTCAAACGAGTGATTCATTCTCGAGTCGAGCATCACTGCTTCCGAACCGCAAATAGAACTAAAGGATGGGGCGAGCTCTACTTATTTTTTTTCGCTCCAAACCGATCGAACTTTTCAAACCATATCGTCGTACCGATACCTCGGTTACATTATTAAAATAAAATAATAAGTAATTATACTCACTTAATATTAGATTTAAAAGCCATGTTTTTAACATTTCATAGGCATTTTTGTTTACACTGTCAGAAATAAAAAATACAATAATTGTATTTTAGCCCTTTACTGGAGCAGTAACCTCAAAGGTACACCTATACCCCTAAAAGGGAGCATATTAGTACCATACAAGTATGCATATTTTAAGGGTAGATAAGTTACAAAGGAGCACCTTTGAGGGTAACTCATGAAAAATAAACATGTTGTTACATAAGTACTAAAATGTATTAATATTATTATTACCATGGTAAACTGTGGTTACTGCAGTTTTAGTACAAATACCGTGGTAAACTGTGGTTACTGTAATAAAATCATGGTTAATTTTTGTAAAAGGCTGCCAGGCTGTTGCACCCCTAAAGGTGAAACTTTAGCATATATTTTATAAAACCGCGATTTACAGAACATACACAATCCATTTGAACTTTTATCACCCGTTTTAATAAGTTACTTGCACAAACTACCATTTAAAATACATATTACTGTACACAAAAGGTTTGGGGTCAGTAATATGTGTAATATATATAGATAGTTTTTTTTTTTTAAGTCTCTCTCAACAGGCTGCACTTATAACAAAACAAAAGGCCGCAATATTGTGAAATATGACCATTAAAATAACTATTTTCTATTTTAATATTTTTTTAAATATTTCAGCATCATTACTCCAGTCTTCATTGTCACATGATCCTTCAGAAATCATCCTAATATAATTTGCTGCTCAAGAAACATTTATTATTATTGCTGCTTCATATTTGTGTGGAAACCATGATGCATTTTTCAGAATGAATGTTATATATAGTAACCACGTTCTGTAATCTCAATAATGTGGCAATGTTTTCTTCAGACTACTTATGCTTCTGATGCTTTTGGGAAACAGCCCTGTTTGAAGAAGCACTCTGAGCCCTGTGTCAGCAGCGGTTCTTTCAGCATTTGCGTGTGCCAGGAGAAGTGGTTCTATCCAACACCAATATTCGCTAATATAGTCTATTTTTCCACTTAGAAGCTTATTTTATGCACCGAATTTCTTGATAAATAAATACAATTAATGGTTAAAAATGCACTTTATATTTTGATGTGATGTGTTTTGATGGCAACATCAGTATCGAAAGTATCGATACTTAAGGATCGATCCACCCATCCCTAAACGGAACATCACGGAATGAAGTATGGTCAGAAAAATGTTTCCCAGCACCGTGTACTCCCTCGTTGAACAATGATCAGTGAGATTTCATTAGGGCTTGCGACGCCACTGTTTTAAGCTGTCACTTTATAACACCGAGTGGCTACTACATGGCTAATAGGATAGGATTATGTCCGTAAGAGGTGGGGTGTAAACACAGGCTTTGTCTCAAAAACCAACTAAGCTCCCTAGTTACAGACCGTTTCAGGACATTATAAGCGCATTTCGAGGCAGCCAGTGCACACACAGAAACTCGACTTTGACTCCAACTCATCTGGACTCCTGGGATGCCCAAAGTTGCAGCACGCGCCTATGATTAAAAATTGCATTCTAGTTAGGTAGCTCCCTTGATTGTGAAACACATCCGCAGACCGCTAGAGCTCGAGTCATGTGTGAGGTGGTGCTTCTGGTGTGTAAAGAGGAAGCTCTTCGTTTGGACACATGAAGAGCAGCGCTGCTGTGGTGAGTGAAGATGCCTCCGCAGAGAGTGTACGCACTGCCCAGACAGCGTTCCCTGCTGCTGCCCGCAGTCATCAACCCATTCACGCACGACCTTAAGTTAACCAAAGCCGAGAAAATCAAAGTGAGTCCTGCTCTCAATTTATGACATGCCTGTCAATATTATTCTTCACTTAAGTCATTCGATTCTTCATCGTATGCATTTATCCACATTTAATGTGATTTGCCTAAAGATTCGTTTCCCTCTAATCTTATTGCATGATCTCTCTTACTTCCTCCGTTAGTCTTGATCATTCTTACAATAACTTGGGGAACATGGTTGAACAGGGAACAGGATTAGCACATTTAGAAAATGTTTCATTTGTCAGATTAGTAAATAAATGAGAATTACAATTGCCTTCATGCTGCAGAAAGTGTTCAAATAATCTTACTTCTTTGATGTTACAATTTTAAACAGTGTTACCGTTTTTGTAATAAGGAAAATCACGCAGTTACGCAGTTCACAACATGTGGTAGAAAGAATGTTATTCATATTTTTGTTATAAATATTTGTTGTAAAATTGGGTAATAAGATGATATATTATTATTAATAATAATACTATGGGGTTATTGAATGCTTGAATCTGATTGATTGATGAATGTTTTAAGGTGTGTAATTATTTTCAGAAAAACACACGGCTAAAGTACTTCCAGACAGGTCTTGACTGCATTACGTGTAGTTTAATTAATTTTTTAATTAATTACATGTCCACATAATACTTAAGTCATCCTGCAGCCAATGATGGAAGTTGTGCTGGGTTATTTGTATGTTAAATAAATAGTTTATTATATGTGTTAAACAGGTCTCTGTATTCATGAAATATGCTGCTGCATTTTTAAAAAAAAATTTTTTATTCATGTTACACTTGGAGGTTGTTATAATTTGCTTAATACATAATTCTTTTTCCCCCTTAAACCAATTCCATGACAGCCTTTCTCTTAAAAGGTATATTTGACATTTATTGTGTGTGTGTGTGTGTGTGTGTGTGTGTGTGTGTGTGTGTGTGTGTGTCCATTTTTTCTCATGTCTGTGTTATGTTTTCCTTCTAAGGGACTCATCTTGTGCCGCTCCGTGGCATTTTCTTGCTTCTCGTTCTCATGGTCATGTGGCCAGTTTCTGTCATGATAACATTCAGACAGTCTCTGAAAGGAGCAGTGGAGCCCATGACTGGCTGGAGAAGGTAAATACCGATCCCTGTTCACTCATGTTACACACAGGTACACGCCACCAGCTACAATTCAGCGCAAGACTAAAATACACCTTTTTTAGGTGCACCTTTTTTGAGCTACTTATTCTCCTGGCCTAATAACTAAACTTGACCGCTAGCACATTAAACCTTAAACCTTGGCCTTACAGATAGCGCTACCTCTTACCATTTTCTGATTTTGTCTTAGTTCCTTATTTGTTCCTTTTGCTGCATGCTAAAAATTTTTTGTGGGTGGGGTGGGGTGGGGTGGAAGGGAGTGTGTTTGTGTGTGTTTGTTTCATCTGTATTAATAATAAGATGTGAGAGTTGTTAATGTGAAATTTGTGGTTTGCATATCAGCAGTTACACATATTTGCTGCATTACAGAGCCCTTCCATTCTGTTTAATTCACGCTTCTCTGTCAAACAGGCCACATGGTTTCTTGCAAATTTAGCTGTAACTCATTTCTTCTCAGACTGACCACACGGATCAGATTAATTAAGTCTTAGCGTAGGAGGTAGAGCGGCTGTTGGAGGGATGTGGTTATTCTCTTAACTGATGCAACAACATGCTGATCTGACAACCAATGAGGACACAGTGTCAAAGCCGTTAAAGAAAGCTTTTTGTGCTTATGAGTGTCAGTATGGTGGACTAATTGATGTCATTACCCAGTATGATTCCTCATGTTTTGTGTGCTTGTATGTGTGTTTGTGGGCAGGTTCATGCACAAAAGAGTGATGACCTTTCTAGGCCGGCTGTATTTCTTCGGCATGGGCTTCAGGGTGGTGGTGAAGGGGAAGCAGGCAAGCAGTGTAAAGGCCCCCATTCTAGCTGTGGCCCCTCACTCTTCTTTCTTTGATGCCATCGTCTGTATTGAAGCTGGTCTACCCTCGACTGTATCCCGCTCAGAGTCCTTGGAAGCACCAGTCTTTGGCAGTATGGATATTTGCATCAATATCGGTCTACTCAAAAACAAAATCGAATGCCAAATGGTTTCATAATGTGTTCCAGTAGCTTTGAATATGTGTGCTTTGTTTATCAGTTTGGTTTCTGTTACTGCAAAGTTGTGAACAAATACCACAGTCAACACAAAGAAACAAACCAAAATTAAACCAGGGCAGACCAAAAAACAAAGTTAAATATCCATTATTGATGTTAATTTTGCATGTGTTATTTTGACTATTAGCATTACTTATCATTCCCTTGTTCTTCAATGGGTAAGACGATATTATGTTCCCCAGGGTTTTTGCGCTGTGTGCAGCCAGTGCTTGTTTCACGCAAAGATCCAGACTCTCGTAGAAACACTATCCTTGAGATTGAGCGCAGAGCAAAGTCAGGCGGACACTGGCCACAGGTGAGTGTCTCCACTTCTAGCATCATAAAGGTCTGTAAAACCACAAATTTGCTTGATTACAATATCCATGAAAGATTATGCTGCCTCACTCGTCACTCCAGTATTTAATTACATTTTTATTTTTTTATGTGACTTAAAAACGGTCAAAAATAAAAACGTGTTAAAAAAAAATGAAAGGTTAAAAAAATATATACCTTGTGAATTTCACAATGTGAAACCAGAGTAACAAACTAAGTGTATTCCCACTTTTGAAAGCAGGAAATTACTCTTAGACCTGTACTTCCTCAGCTTGAATAAAGGATGTCCGGTTCCTAAAGAATGTTCGGTGTCAACATTCTGGATGTTTAATTAGTTTTACCAACTGTATTATTAGGAAGTAAATGTTTTTTTATCAAGCAAACTGTGATCTGTGATTTGCATCCAAATTAAGCCACCATGATAGCTATGGTACCACTGAAAATATCACTAGTGTTATTTCCTTTTTTAGGTACTCATTTTTCCTGAAGGAACATGTACGAACAGATCATGTCTCATTACCTTTAAACAAGGTTAGCAGATTAAGCTTGTTTTTGTTTGTTATGTAGAAATGTTAATTATAATATGGACACTATAATAATGCAGATGAACTGTTAAGGTCTAGTTGAGATGTTACAGATACAGTAAAGATACAGATATAGTGTGTTGTAGCAAAAGTCCATCATAAAGTATATAATGAAGGTTGTGTATGAACTGCACCATATGAAAATCTTGTCCGTTATCAGATTCAAAGATCAAACTCATTTTCGTAATGCAAATGTTTACAAGAGATGGGGAAAAGAAACTACTGTGGTTTTAGGGGTTTCCAAAGCCTACAGTTTGTTTTGGTGTACTAAAGAAAGTAGAATGAGGTCTGCTGAAGCCAGCAAAACCAGCAGCACATAAAAGAGAGGGAGTGTTGTGTCTATGAATAAGTATTATCCAGTAGTTTGCAGTAGGCTTAATTAATTTAGCGGGTCAGAGTGATATTTATTGTTGTATTATGTAAGATCGATAGATTTTTCTTTCTATATTCAGGTCATATCATTTGGACAGAGTTTGCTTCATTGATAATCATTGATTGTCCACTTGAGAACCAGTCAAATAGCTGTGACCTGATATGCAGGCCATGGTATTATCAATGGAGTGTCAGACAGGGATTTAACTGCATACTGAAGCATATGAATCCATAAAGAAAACAGATGGAACTGTTGTACTGAGCTGTGTTTTAGGAGGTATGAATGTAGCTACAAAGTACGAAGAGAATGAATGGAATGAAATGAGAATGAATGAAACTGGCTTATGTGCTATTCTCTTTACCTCCATAGGTGCCTTTGTCCCAGGAGTCCCAGTACAGCCTGTTCTGATCAAATACCCAAATAAGTTGGTTAGTATCAATTCAACAGAAGTCCTATACTGTTGTTATGATGCCTCAAATTGTGGTGTCAAATGCAAACACAATAGAGTAACACAAAAATTGTAAACACATGTAAAATGCAAATCCATAAATAACCAAGTAGACGCCACTATAGTAGACCATAAAATTAGCATACAAATCCATAGGCCACCTAGCAAACTAAAGGCTCTGCAAGTCTGTCAGTCTGATGCGCTTGTGTGAATAGCTCAATGTTCATACCTCTTTAAGAATTCTTACAAAAGTTTGTCTTTTTAATATTTACAGGACACAGTCACATGGACATGGCAGGGCCCAAAATCGTAAGTAATAATAAACATAAACAAAGCCAAACGTATTTACACGGCTGATGAAATGCTTCCACAATTAGGCCTTTTCCAATCACTGATACAACAAAGAAGTCATAATTCAGAATCACATGCCAGGATTGCAACACTCTGGTGAGCCAAAAAGGATGTTTCGTTGGTTTATTGGCATTTAAGATAAGACAAATAGAGATCCATTTTATATTCAAATAAAAAAGGAAAACAGCGTGCTGTCTGACTAAATTCTCATCTTCCTCCTTACACATTGAGACATCTCTGCGTGTGTAGTGTTGTAGATTGCTTCCTTAGATAAGCTTGGTTTTAAGACCCTTTTGTAGTATGTCAGACAAGAAATGCATTTGCACGGTCATGCATATAAAGAGAGCAGTGCTTCCTGAAATGCTGTTGGTTTGGAACCTCACCACCAGTTCCTGTTTTAGGGCCAGACTACTGCTGCTCACACTCTGTCAGCTCTATACTGCAGTGGAGGTTGAGGTCTGTGAGAAACATTTGTGTATTTCATGATAATATTCTCAGCTTTTTGCACCTTTGATGTAGAAACATGAATGACAAACCTAACCCCACACACTATATAGCTAATCTCCAAAAAGTTACGTATATATGTATTGTGTTTGTTTTAGTTTCTGCCCCCTCAAATTCCTACTGAGATGGAGAAAAAATGTCCTATCAAGTTTGCTCAGTCAGTGAGAGCTGTGATGGCTGAGTAAGCATGCCTTGTTGCTATTTATTCTCCCATGTCTTTATAATATTATTTTAATTGATATTTACAATGTGTGCACAATATGATATTTCAATGTTAATGACTGTATCACAATTTCTCACTCTGTTATTAGGTCTCTGGGCCTGCCTGTCACAGACCACACCTACGAAGATTGTCGTCTGATGATTGCAGCTGGAGAACTGACCCTGCCTATGGAGGCAGGTCTCGTGGAGTTTACCAAGATCAGCAGGAAGTTGGAGTATGACTCAATATAATATTAAAAAATACATATCCTTGGTATTAGTAAACGTTTTGAGACTGGTAGCCCACATGACACATCATTTAAGCTTATCGTAGTTTAAGCTTAAAATCTCTGTTGCAAATTCAGATTAAAATGGGACAGTGTGAAGAAGGAATTGGAGAGTTTTGCCAACATAGCCTGCTCTTGCAAAGGTGGCAGGATCACAATTGAGGAGTTTGCCAGCTTTCTCAAACTACCCGTCAGCCCAGCTCTACAGGAGCTCTTCAGTCTGTTTGACAGGGTGAGTATGTCTATAACTAACCACATGGAAAAAGATATGGAAAAGAGCACCGCTTAGATCCAGAAAAGAAGCTGAGTGTATGAAATACTCTGACATCTGCTTTAAAATCTGTTTTATTTTCAGTCTTCATATTTCAAAAACAACTAATCTAAATCTAAATGGTACTGGATGAATTAAACTGCATTATATTGCATTCACAGTGTGGTCTGTTTGTTGTAGAATGGCGATGGCACTATTGATTTCAGAGAGTATGTCATTGGTGTCACAGTTCTGTGCCGCCCAGCTAATAATGAGGAAGTCATTCAGACTGCTTTTAAGGTAATGATATCACAGATAGCACTGATGTTATTCTGAAAAAAATATCATGATGAATTCTCAGAATGTGATTGTGCAGAGATCAAAATATTTAATTTGATAAAGATTTAAAGAAGACCTCGTGTGGTGTGGTTACGAGGGTAAACCATATTAGTTCTGAAGTGTCAGTGGTTGTTCACAACTTGAGGTGGTTTACAAACAGTAGAACATTACTACGGGGGACTACTACTGTGTGATTTATTGTCAAAAAGTGTTCATATGTATATATAAAAATGAGGCCGATAGATGTTTAGTTGTGTTTGTGAATTCTTTCTACAGCTGTTTGACATTGATGAGGACAACTGTATCACACAAGAGGAGTTTAGCAGTTTGCTACGTTCTGCTCTTGGAGTATGTGATCTTGATGTCCACAGCCTCTTCAAAGAAATTGACACAGATGGATCAGGACACATAACTTATGGTCTGTATGCCAACTGTAGCATCTACCACAGTGATAAGATAGAAGTGCCATCATTCAGAGAATACTTTTTTTAACCATGGTGTATGAAATGTATCAAACAAATAACATACCATTAGAACTGCTGCTATTATAACCAACTGTTCTGTCATGTTAATATATATATATATTTGTACATAAACACACAATTCACAGGAACTGTTAATTTTTTTATTTTTTTTTTCCAAGTTGTGAAACCAAATTGTTGCTTGTAAGACTGAGCTGAACTACACACAGGCCTAACATTTGCAATGTCAACTTTGGCTGATCGTTTAGGTTGTATTAAGCAAATTACTTGATGCTGAATTGCATTATATTAACATCATCTTTATTAAACTTGATCTTATTGGTTTGAAAATATATTTAGGCATAATGTTTCCAATAAAGGTTTAAATACAACTGCTCAGCGAGGACTGCAAGAGTTTACAGATGTTACAGCAATATTTTCCTGTGAAGCTGCTTTTAAACCATGGATTTAACTTGATTTGACTTGACAATCTAGGACAGGGATCCTCAAATCTGGCCCACGAGATCCACTTTGCTGCAGAGTTTAGCTCTAACCCTAATCAAACACACCTGAGCATGCTAATCATTGTCTTCAGGATCATTAGAAAATCACAGGCAGGTGAGTTTGATCAGGGTTGAAGCTAAACTCTCCAGCGCATTGGCCCTCCAGGGCAAGATTTGAGGAACCCTGATTGAGGGAGTATCACAGTCCAAATTCCTTAATACAGGTCATTTCATGTCACGATTTAACTTGTCTGAATTGAACCTTGACTTTGGGCTATCTGCTGCATGCATTCAGCAAGCAAGAATTAGCAGGGTTTTTCCCCAATAAATGTTTAATATGTTTAATGCACATGAAATCATCATGGTTAGCACCACATGATTCCATGCTGTGTATGTAAATAACTTGGAAAATATTTGTGTGTAGAATCATGAACACTTTCAAGTGAAGGCTGTTTATTTAATCTATCATTTGTTAAGGTTGAATCATGATGGTGACTGGTCTTTTATAATACTTGCAGGAAGTTGTCATGAACTGTGAGTTGATTTTAGGCGATCAGCTGCATGCCAAATTAAATCAAGGATGTTTTCACACAGTGTTTGATATAAATATGCTATTTATCATAGCATATTCACATTGTTATTCATTCATTACTGCCCGCTAAGTGCCTTACTTGTTCCTTTTGTTTTGTTTTTGAGTAAATAAATCTGTAGTAATTTTCCTGTCTCCATTTGTCTCTCAGATGAGTTTTGTTCCTTCGCTCTCACCCACCCGGAGTATGCCAAGCTCTTCACCACCTACATCGAGCTACAGCGTTACCAGGGTCTCCAGGGGGAGGAGCCAGACTTTGATGCCAGTTTGCCTCACTGCTGTACTGCTTCTCATAACAACCACCAGGAGGACAGCACCTCTGATAAGAAAGATGACTGACACAGCATGCAGCCATAAGGTTCATATTCTGCCATGCCATTTGAACACGTGCCTTAAGGTTGGGTAGAAGGATCACAAGCATATTCCCTGTCAGCAGTTTTCTGTTTACACCACTAAGTATCTTATAATTTATTCAGTGGTTTATTTAAAGGCTTTCTGATCAGAGTTTACAAAAATATAGACATGCTAAAACATTTCTTATGATGCAGCTAAAAAGTTTATTTTGTTGTTATAACACCCCTCCACTTTTAGACATGAAGCTTGTAATCCCAAGTTTTGTATTCATTTTATTTTATGAAGTCTAAAAAAAATACTGTTTGGTAATATCTCATTTGAAAAAAGTAATTTTCTTATTATATTGGAGATCATGTGCTGAAAGTACAGGCCTCCTAATACGTTTTTTACGGAAAAGTGGATTTTTAAAAAAAAATTAATATATTACAAAAGAGATTCTTATACAAATACAAAGTTCCCTTTCTTTTTCTTTTTCTTATATATTTCTTTTTTCCTTTCTGCTCAGGGACTTTCTTTGGTAAAGAAAGTGAGTTGTAATCAAAGGCTTTGCTTTGCATCTTGTTTTTATTTGCATTCCCATTGAGAGGAGATTTTGCTGAGTTAGCGTTCTGTCCCTGCTGCTTGTTTAGACTAATACTCTGTTGCATCCACTGAAAATAGGCCAATTTGTGAGCAAACGGGCAACACAACACGCCCACAGTAGCATGCGCCACAGGGCTTGGTTCCAAATTATCCCACTGCAGTGGTATTTATTTAGCAATGCAGGTTTATGAATTTGTTAACACAGCAAAGTTAGCTTTTTTTGTACAATTAAAAAAAATCCTTTGAATTTTAACTAGTACTTGTTGTCCCTTTTATGTTTGAGTGCATGAACACTTGTGAAATATCAGGAGATATGAAAGAAAAACTGCTGATTAGCAGCCTGCTAACAAACACTTTCATACCGAAAACTTCCACTAGGGGACAGCAACTCCTAGTATATACAGTAAGCTGGTCGTCCGCATAAACCGCCCCTTGTTTCTAAAGAAATTGTTCCGAATCTTTAGTGAATGTGCAAATACTGTAAATGTGCATCCACAATAGTGTACATACTCCTGCTTTTATGTAACTGAGAGTGTGGATATGAGTTTCAGAATGCATGTGTACAAAATAAAAAAAAATAAAAAATTTAAATCCCCTTTGTCACTTTTCTGCAGTCACAACAAGTGATTATAAAATATCAAACAATTGAGGTCAAAGGTCAAGTTTCACCACCTCCTGTGCTGTTACTCAGTCCTTTTCCAGCAGCATAAGCCCTTGCAATCAGAGTTTACACTTTGATGACATAACATCACATAGACTGTAAGGTAGAAGTCCGCAGTATAGTCCGCATCAATGCGGGCTCAGAAAACTTTCCATTGAGGGAGCATAGTTGTCATAAAGGGTCCATTTGACATCGTACATTTTCTTCAAAATAAGACACTTTGTCTCTGCATCCAAATGCTTAGGCAGTTGACTTGTTGCCTCGCTGACCTATCGGGCAATGACATCGCAGGCAGCATTTGTGCACGTAGTTACCTCACAAAACGACAGGCTTCTAAGACAGCATAATTTTTTAATGATAATTTTTTTAGTGAGTAGAAAAATAGAGAGAGCTTTGGTGATAACTAATTGTATATTTATTTACGACAATACTAATTTCTTGCCATAAATGAAATCAGTAGTTCACAAAGTTCAAAAATATATACATTTACACAAACTAACCACCAAACGCAACTTTTTCAGACACCATTTTATTTTTTTAGCTCACCTGTCACAGAATCAAGCGCATAGAAATAGTAATATCATAAGCAGTGAAGGATACATCTATGCTGCCTTCAAAGATCAAGCAAATGAAGTTAACTCAGTAGACAGGATGTGACACTATCATAGGATTCAGACCTTCCTTATTGCCTTCCTAGCTCAGTTTTCAGCTTACGGACGAAGCACCTATGTTCCCGTGGACTTCATGGACACATGTATGTGGCAGTCATTGCAAGACCACCAGACCACCGTTTAGAACAGGGTCTTAGAATTACATTGATTTAGCATAAAGTCAAACACAGTGCCTGCCAGCGTCTTGTAATCAGCATAGGAGGAAATATCTGTCCTTTTTAATATTTTAAAGGAGGTTGGTAAAGGAGAAACAAGTTCATCATTAAGTGGTTTCTGTAATGTACCTTCTGTTGTGCTGAGCCGCAGTATATCAAAAGCAAGTCAATCAGTAAGCGTACTCTGCGAGTGACTTACAGAGTGCTTTTGTCAATATAATATCATCAGAGGGCAGGTCAGGGACGATGATATGATGATGTCTTATGAGAAGCTAATGTTCTCTCTCATCCGATACAGCAGGATGAAGGATGGGATTACACTCACTTCATTAAAGTCTTCACACGGTCTGATAACCAGCTGTGATTTCCACCGTCAATTTGTTTTAACCTTTTCAAACATGAGGGGGGCATTTCATTTTAATCACAATTGCTGAGATTGCAGGGAATCAATTAAGTCACATTGTTGTTACTGTTTCTTTCTCTCCGTCTTTTGCTCTCTCCGTGTCTGTCCTTCTTGCTCTCATTCTCCCTTCTTTTGCTCACAATATTGCAGCATTCATTTTTATTTCAGCCTGAGGTGAGTCTGCCTAGTCAAATTGTGGACAATCAGCTCAAGTAATCAGGTTTTATTTGCACAACACCAAACAAGAGTTAGCTGTTAGGGCTTTGGCTAGGCGGTCTGTGCTGGAATAGATGAGGGGGCTGATCGGTGGCTCGTCTGAAAAGGTCAGTGCCGACAGGCTACACTGCTAATTGACAGGTTGCAAAATAGCTGCAAATCACAGACCCTTCACCTCCATTGCATGTGTAGACAATGTATACAGCAAATACTAATACTTAGAAGGAGACAGCATACTGCATCTTTTCTTTTTCTTTCCTCTCCGTTAGACCTTAGCTATAATTTGCCTTGTCAAAATGTCAGAACAGGGCTTTAAATCACTGTTTTGTCGTTTTCATTTCTTTCTCTTCATTTTTTTAATTTCGAGCCATCATTCATGCCCACAAAGCAGGAGGTCCTGGCCTTGGCAAGAAGCATCTTAAAGTTCCTCTTAGTGAGAGCACATATAAAACATGCTTTAGCCTTGAGCCAACCACTGGATGAATTCATGCTCATTTACTCAATCTATTCTCTCAGACAGGATAAGCAAAGCACAACATTCAGTTTCATGCATATCATCACCACACCTGTTCTTGTTTTTGTGTGACATGTAGTATGTTGTTCATAAAAAGATGATGTAATATAGTACCAAGTGCACTGATGTTAAGGCCTCGAGATTGTGTGACAAGAGCGTTAATAACTTATTCTTGCTAAGAAATTTCCATTATACTGTTTTGAATATGTATACTACTGTTTAAAATATATTTTTTTTATGTTTTTGAAAAGTCTCTTATGCTCACCAAGGCTGTTTATTAGATCACAAATAGATTAAAAACAGTAATACTGTGATAATATTGCAATGTAAAATAAGAGTTTTCAATTTTAATATATTTTACAATGTAATTCATTCTTGTGACGGCAGAGCTGAATTTTCAGCATTTTCATTACTCCAGTCTTCAAGAAATATTTCTTACTATCTTAGTTGAAAACAGTTGTGCTGCTTAATATTTTTGTGAAAACCGTGATACAATTTTTCACAGTTCTTTGATGTATAGAAGTTCAGAAAAGCTGCATTTATTTGAAATTTATTAGAATTATATATTGTGTAATTTTACAAATTTAAACTGCATTACTAAATGAATCACAATGTGACAGGAATAATATTATTAATGATATAGTGAAAATTCAGTTCTAGTTCAGTTTTGATGTTGAGGAAATTGGATACAAGGAAGTTCTTCACTTGTGTAACCGTCATGACAGTTGTGACGCACAGATCAATTAATATTGATATTTAGTTAAATTGAAAGCTGTGTGCTGTTGGGTTTTGAAGGCAAGAGTAGTTTTATAGTAGTGAGTGTACTGTTCATTCTGCCCAAACCTATACACGTTTGTCTACAGTCTTAATAAAAATAAAAATAAAAATGTACTCATAACTTAACTGATACTCGGAAAAGCGGGTCTCAAAACAACTGTCCACAAGTCTGGCAACTCATTTAATTATAGATCTTTTACAACACAACTGTAGTGTGAACTAGAAATGTACGTCAACAATGGGATCAACATTGATCTCATGCTGATATACACAGAAGAGTGATGGTTTTATAGGTAAAAAAATTCTTTATTTTTTTATATTTTTAAAATCAAATGTCAAAAACTAATAATTAATGCAATGAATGTTTCTCCTTTGCTTTTGATCAAACATTTTCTCTCAGTGAATGTGAATATGTTTTTAATGTTCAAATATATGCTTTGTAAAACACTGCAAAGCAGATTTATTGATCCAAGATTATATACAAACTACATGTAAATACAATCATTAGAAAACGTAAAGGGCCAAACTGATCCTAGCTCATCAGTCTTGTCCTGAATTACACACATGACCCCATATTCGAGATATTGATCAGCCACAGAACTGGAAACGGCATAATTAGGGGAATTCAAGAATACTAATATCTTGACATCAAGGTCCTTATTTGGTGCAATAAGTGACATTTTACTGTGAGCCCTGGCACTGTCTGCATAAAAAAAAGAATATTTCTGAATTTTACCCTGAATACCAGTGCTTACTCCTGTCAAATGGAGACTAATTGCAATATTGATGCAGAACATTGCAAATATCCTTCATGCTTCAAGGAAAGGTTGCTTTGCTCTAAAGGTGACCTTCTTTAGCATCACCCTTTCCCACATGTATGGCAACATCCTGAAATAGAAATTAGAGATTCCAGCTCTTTTGGGGGAAGAATGTGTGTTAAGGAACATATAAATCAGCCTCTAAAACCCTGCTCCTTACTTTTGTTATCTAATCTGAACCAGAATATGTACAAAACAGCACAAAAACAGGCCTGTAAAGGTTTCATAAAAGAAATGCTGGAGAGCTTTAAGGGGACATTCATTGACTTTAATGGGATGAACTGATTGCCTATATCTAATAGAAATTGTCGCCTTTGGCTAAAGCGGGTGTGGAATTAGATTACACGTGGAACACAATGCTTTTACTGCTTCTTAGAAAACAACTAATTGAATCTATGTAGAAGAAGAGAGAAGAAACAGGCATCTCAAGAGGGAATAAAAACAGACTTTAAAAATAAATTGTAGTAGTGATGGGAGATGGATCAAACATTTCCTTGTCTTTTTGACAAATTACAGGGTGTGAATTAAGAGGGGAATTTGGGGAGATCTGACCCTTCTAATTGTATAGGCGGGAAGTGAGCAGTATTTTTGAACATATGCTTAAAATCATGCACACCAAAATAAGATGATGATTCATACGACATAAATCTGTTTTAAATCGCCACATGGGGGCCCAACATTTGAGATCATATACAGTATGGCCAGATGATTAGGCCCACTACATACCTTTTCTTAGTAACTCCCAATGCAGCACCTTTTTAAAATGTATTTAATTTCCACTGCACAATGTTTAATTGTTTTTCTATGTAAACATGCCTTTTAGAGAAGCGTTGTAACATTTAGTGGCTTCTTACACACTGGTGCCACTGGCACATGCCGTTGGAAGTAGTGGCACATCCAAAGACAGATCCAGTTATGAGAGGCATGTTGCACATGCTGCTGGATTTTGAGGCATTTCCAGATAGTAATTTGACATTTCATATCGGCACTTTGAAGCTATTCAAAACTCGTTCGCTCCTTTGACTGACTTTGACCTTTTTTTGCTTTCTCACTGTTTATTTCCTGTTTATGTGCCTCTTGTGAACGAGCGCTGTGTGGCAACGCATTCTGTCTGAACCTAAGGCCTGTCTTATGTATATTATGTACAAATCACCAGCAAATAACAACAACAACAAAAATGTTCTGGTAAGAGTTCCTTAAGGGGCGTCATCCCAGCTATATGTTCTAAGAACGTTTTGCTAATGTTCCCATTAAGTTATGCAAACTTGATTGAATGATCTCTTAACATTCAAAAGCACTTTTTTCTCATTTATGCAAATATTAGGGAAAACATTAAGGGAACTTTCCATCTTATCTTTTTGCAAACATTACGATAATGTTACTTTTAAATGTTCTCTGAACATTCTGAAAAAAGCAGTAGTCGAATATTCAACTAAAACGTTTCAGGAAGAAAAAAAAACTTTTATTTTGTGCTATCATTTTGAGAACATTATTAAAGACCATATAACTTTGAACAAACGTCCTATTATTCTATTCTGTTTGCTCATAGATATTCTTAGCAGGGAGTGTATTGGCTACTTAACATACTGAATTTACATTGCTTTACTAACAATTCAATAATATTATACTGCGCTTCATTACGAAACTATGTATGAAAAACTTTGGTGTTGAATAGAAAAGAAAAGAAAAGAAAAGAAAGGCATCCGTAAGATGCTTCATTTTTTAAGTCCAGCGGTGGCGCACCGCGTGTTTAAAGATGAGTGTGACATTCGGGGCGGAGAGGAAGCTTCAAAAAATATTAAGACGACAAGGATGATGATGACAATGTAGAAAATACCACGTGTGGAGAAACTGGATGTTGGTTTAAATGCTCACAATTTATAGCCTACATCTGGAAGGGAGGGGAAAGTAAACTTCATGAGAAGCGGCACCCTCTCATTTTCTTGATCAAGCAGGAGGGACGGATCATGGAGGGACCCCCACTTGTTGACAAGTACAGAGTTATCTTTATATATAATTACAGACTCGAAAAGCAACACTTTATGCAGACATATACAGTTACTCCATGAAGTATGTTGCGTCCAACGGAAAATGCCGAGTGATGGTCACTGTAAAGTTTCCTTTTCCTCGTTAACCGTGACAGACCGCTTTCGCACATTCATTGTAAATCGTTTTGCGCGCTCGGTTGGTTAACAGTATGGTGCATGGAATGCTTTAATGTCTCACAGTAACAGTAAACTTTAATTTCTCCTCTCTTTCAGCTGATGAAAGCTGGGCGACAATCTACCTAACCGGGAGAGCAACTGCTGTAGCGTTTCCTATTCATCATCATCATCATCATCATCATCAACCTCAGCAGCAGCAGCATCATCAGCATCATCATCATCGTCAGTGCGAGCGGCACGCACCTCACTTGCTCCACATCCTCGGTGCCACGAGAGCGCCAGGGCGCAAAGATGAACATCCAAGTCCTGCCTGAGCACAAACTGTCCTCGGTGGCCCCGCTGAAACAGTTTAACGTGGAGAAAAAGGAAGTTGAGCTGATCCTGGTGAAGGAGCAGAACGGGGTCCAGTACACGAACTCCTCTGTCGTGGCCTCTCCGAGCTCCCGCGGCTGCACCTCCGGCTCCGGCTCCGGCTCCGCAGAGGATGAGGTCAGGGAGACGTGGGGCAAGAAAATGGACTTTCTGCTCTCTGTCATAGGCTTCGCTGTGGACCTGGCCAATGTGTGGAGGTTCCCCTACCTGTGTTACAAAAATGGAGGAGGTAAGATCGGTTCTTCCATTTATTCTGAGGGTCACCCTTTACACTGTTTTTGCATGACTAACTCTGATGAACAAAATGTGGGCTACTTGATATATAATTATTTGGGGGAGCAGCTTACAAACTTACAAAAGTTGTTAGTGCCTTTGAAATTCATTTTAATTACATATACCTGGTGTAACATACACATTAGCCTATGTCTCAAACTATTACTAAAACACATTTCATAAATTCGTTGAGTTGAATCTATTATTTATTGCTGATGAGTGAAAGAAAAAATAGTATAAAAATTATAGTCTGTTAATTTGATAACTGTTATCTGAAGATATAAAGAAATATGTTTTGAAAGATTATACTTTTTTTTACATTTTTCAGCTGTAAAAAGTATGAATTATAATTTACAGAGAATATTTTTCAATGATTTTTTATGATATATTTAACAACGCAATACATATACTTTTCAATCAACATTATATAATTTAATGACACATACTGTACAGTTAGGAACTGTACAGTTTCTCAACAACCTGCCCGCACTCTGTGCTGTTGTCATTCATAAACCTGACGTCAATGTCAGTGAACTCATTAACTACCAGTGGGCTGTTGTTTAACAGTTTTGTTATCTTTTGTAATGTATGAGTAACAACATGTATTTTTCACTCTTTAGGCATGTAGCTCAGGTTTGAGACAGAAATGTGTTTATGACTGAAACAGACTTAACGTTTTTGTGGGGAAAAAATGCCTTAATTTAAGGCAGTGGCTATTTGCACTAAGTGAAAAAAGCATATTTTCTTAGCGATATATGCTATGTACACTAAGTGATAAAAGCATATTTTCTTAGCGATATGGCATTTACAATAAGTATAAAGATATTTTCTTAGCGATATATGCTATTTACACTAAGTGCAAATAGTGATGGACGTTTTCATGTTTGTGGGTGAAGTTAGTGTAAATAGCCTCTGCCAACAAGGCGGGCTATTTGCACTTAGTGTAAATATAGACACTCCGTTAAGTTAAATGTAGTAACATAAACCACTTTTTTCGTAAATGATACACTTTCCTTTTGTGTATCAATTATAATATTAAAACTATAGTATTAAAAATTCATGCGCAAAGACAAATATAACAGGGATCAGGTAGATTTCTGTTTTTTGAAAACATACTTAAGGTCATTGGGTCAGAAAGTTTCATGAGAAGGTAACATGTGACATTTTGGTTTCATTTGACTTTTCACCTCTATGTACAGGTTAAACCGTGAAGAATTTTCCATATCTGAATACATTATAATGCAAAGTCAGAGTTAAGAATTATGATTATGTCAAACTGCATCTAACTCCACTGTCGAACTGAATATTCACTATGTTAGCAGATACAGTGACAAATGCCTGTTGTTTAATGTGTCCCCCCCCCAGGTGCCTTTTTGATCCCATATGTTCTGTTTCTGTTCATTGCTGGGATGCCCCTGTTTTACATGGAACTTGCCTTGGGTCAGTATAACAAAGAAGGAGCAGCTACAGTTTGGAAGATCTGCCCTATATTTAAAGGTATACAGAAAATTTGTAGACATAAAAGATGCTGAGATGAAATGTACCAGTTCACACATTTAATTAATTCGCTGCCCATTCTGGATGTTTCATTTTTATACTGACCCAACAAACACAAAAAAGGTTAACTTAATGGTCCAACAAAAGCCAACAAATGTGTTCGTTGGGGCAGTGAACTAGGTTATACAGTGACTCTGTTGTGACTTTGAAGTTAGTGCACACTTTTAACTTCATATATTGAAGCAAAGAGAGGCCTGAAACAGATAAAGCAAAACTTTTTCACATATAATAACAACATATTTGTGACTTTCCTCCTCAGGTGTTGGCTACACTGTGATCATCATAGCTTTGTATGTGGGCTTTTACTACAATGTCATCATAGCTTGGTCATTGTATTACTTATTTGCCTCATTGACGAGTGAGCTGCCCTGGCTCAAGTGTAATAACCCGTGGAACAGCCCCAATTGCACAGAACCACAACACATCAATGGCACCTTCTTGGGTAACAGAACCTCCTATGCCAAGTACAAGAACACACCGGCTGCAGAGTTCTACGAGTGAGTCTTAAATTTATTTTTATTATTGGTTTTTGCTCTGTGGCTTTGCAGTTCTACTTGAGTTGTTGTATATTATTCTAACAGTAGTATCATGAAAATGTCTGGAAATGCAAAGTCTGACGCAAAATTAGTGTCAATGAAAATAATTCAGGCAGACAGTTGACAGGCTTTCTATTTAATCGACTGCAGTCCGCTTTGAGATTTGCTTAAAAGTGTGAATATCCTGTTTATTAAACAAGCGCTTTTACTGTATTTTGTCTTATAGGTGTTCCAAACACATTAACATTTCCACTTACAAAATCAGTTATGAATGATACAGCTGCTTTACTAGACGGGTGTTTCCTTATGCTTCACAATGTTGGTGATGTTTTTTGACATTGTTCCAGTTTGTCACGTTGTACCAATTGCTTGTTGCTCCCTATGGAGTCTTGCTGATATGGCGCCTAATGGAGCTTTGATTCCGCTATCGCTGTTCGAGATTTGTTTTCAGAGACGTGTTTAGAGTTTTGGGGCCCTAAGCAAGCATTCCCAGTGGGGGCCCCCTCGGTAGAAATCGCGTTTTACCACATTTTATAGTTATTTCTGCTTAGAAGTTCGAGGAAAAAAAAAGTAAGTGTTTTCCTAACTGAGGATACAGCCCAGCTGAGATCTTTGAAATTTGTACTCACCCTCATTTCATTCCAAACCTGTATTACTTACTTTCTGCTGTGGAACATAATATATTCTGAGTGATTGTATTTATAGTTTTATTATTTTTTTAAATGGTCTGTGGTCACCAAACTCTTCAAGGTTCTGTTTAAAATACCTTCTTTTGTGTTCCACAGAGGTAAGTAAAGTATATTTGGAACAAAGTGAGATTGAGTAAATATTGTATTGAAACCAGTTGCTACTCTGAGGTAGAACACAATCAAAATTATTGGCTAATCAGATATGAACAATTTTGCTTAAAAGTGCTCAAAATTAGGTCAGAATCACTGAAACATGTATGCGGCACTCAAAACTCTTGATGTACACTGAAAGAAAGGCAGCCGCTTGCACTTCAAAGAAAAGCAGTCCTTTTCCGTGTCTAAGGGAAAATTTGGCTCCTCGTGTCAGGGGAAACCAGAAGAATGTGTGGAACAATGAAGAACCTACAGCACTTGCTGATTTGTTTGTAACCAGTCATGGACAAAATCATAGAGACACGTCATCAGATTCAAGTGAGGGTTTCCGTGTCTTTATTCCTTAAATGTATTGCTCAGGTCTTATGCATGTTTGTATATTATGAAATATCTTAAAGAGTCTAACATCACTGTGGAATGTGGATGTGCATCCATATGTCTATCTCGTATATATACATACAATATATGATTTTAATTCATCCAACCCTCGACCCCTTTTCCTGTCTTTCTTCGTGATCTACCGCTTTTTGTACTCTCTGCTTGTCTTGTTCTCACTGTCTGTTTAGCTGTTTCTCTCACTTTCTTCCTCTCCTATGCTCTTACCCTCTTTTGGACTAGTTTCCTACCCAGCAATGCTTTGAAGTGTCATTTCCCCAGCTGTCTTCTGTGTGTGAGGGGATGTGGAAAGCTGTCATTTCCTCCGCTTTTCCCCCCTCATGCCGCTCTATTATAATAGTTTTCGGCCACCAGTAATCCTGCCATCATGGGACAGCACACAGGGCACTAGAGAATATTCATTACTGTCACACATACAGCAGACTCACATGCTCAGCAGGTGTGCCATACACTGAATATTAAATTAAGCAGTATGTAGCTCAGAATAGCTAAAATGCTGGGGAGAGCTAGAAACCAATCACAGAAAGTGGTGTTGAACCAGCAGCTGTCAGTCCAGAAGCCCCTGATAAAAACCCAGTCAAGTTCATTGGTCTTACACAAACCCGTCATGCCACACATCTTTCTAAAACAACCGACAACCAGACAAAAGCAAAATATGACAAGCTCAACAAAGCAAATTTCATCAGCTTGTGTGCCACCCACATATCCTTTGACTACGCTGTCTCTGCCAGTCTTGACATGTTCGAGTCAATCACTGTTTGTTGAGACTAATGAACCGTTACTGCTCCGTTGTATTGTTTTACACAGCAGGTATCCTAAATCTAATTATTCCGTCATTAATGAAATATTGTTACATCACACGCAGTCTCAGATTTAACAACAGACTGATGTCATGAAGACAGAAATAGTGGATTTATAGGAAAAAATATAATCATTTGAAAAGCCAAGACAAAGATCTTGACCATACTTATTGTGCTTTCAAATAATAATCATTAAAAGTAATTAAAATAATAAATCAAACAAGCATAATAATGAACCCTTAGAATATTGGTTCATTGTTGCGTGCTTGTTTTATTTGAATTTTTTTTATATATCTTGATTTATTAAAAGTGCAAAATGGTTGTGTTTTAGTAAATACTTTTTAAAAATGTGATATGAAGGTTATAAGTGTTACAAATGCTATTTATTTGCTGTGCTTGTTTGTTTTTAATAATTACAAAAATAAAAGGAAGGAAATTAATATTAAAAATATAAACAGGGCTGAACTCGTGTCAGCCAGAGGGGTCCATAACCACAATGAATGTGTGGTTTCACAAACACATTTTAGGAAGTTCTGGTGCCTGTTATGAAAACAAATATAATTTGCTCCAGAGTTAAGCAAGCTGTGATGAGACCCCAAATGCCATCAGAGTTCTCTTCTGTGGCCGTTGTCTGGCTCAGAGTACAGCTGAGGATATGGTGAAATCATAGGTGTTTGGATTTAGCTTGGCAAGGAAAAGACATCAGATGAATGAAGAGCTCTAGAGGGAATGCTTGCCAAGATCCTTGCCAATCAAATGTAATTATTCAATTAGAGGAGGCTGTGCTCACATCTGTCCTGACCTAACTGCTGTCACTGAGACTGAGCTCAAGCTCAAGATCTGCCCCTCAGAATGAAAAGAGTGGTTATGTCTGGTTTTGAAGTTTGGAGGATTGTCCAGGAGTGTTTGTGTTTCTATTCGTTTGTTTTTGGACTATATATTTCCGCAGTTACTTTTGTCATGGTATAACACAATGACCAATTTTGTGGTTGGAAAATAACTAAGCATGGGATCCGTTAAAGGAATAGTTTACCCAGAAATTAAAATTTACTCAACTTAAGGCCATTCAAGTTGTAGATGAGTTTGTTTCTTTATTTGAACAGATTTGGATAAATTTAGCATTACATCACTTGCTCACCAATGGATCATCTGCAGTGAATGGGTGCCATCAGACTGAGAGTCAAACAGCTGATAAAAACATTACAATAATATAAATTAACATATTTTGAAACAAAAAGCAGTGTGTTTGTAAGAAACAAATCCATTATTAAGATGGATGAGTCCGCTATATTGTTTTCTTTTATTGTGTCATCTGAATCAGGACAGAATTATGCACAGATCAAGCCCTGTTTATAAGCAAATACAATCCAAAACAGTTCTAAAGTATTTTGGTGGATTTTAATCATCTGTTTGAACTCTCGTTCTGATGGCACCCATTCACTGCAGTGGATCCATTGAGCAAGTGATGCTAAATTTCTCAAAATCTGTTCTTATGAAGAAACAAACTCATCTATGTCTTGGATGGCCTGAGGGTGAGTACATTTTCAGAAAATGTCAATTTTGGGGTGAATTGTTCCTTCACAAGGCATAACGAAAATGCACGTGAAAGTCCAACGTCAAAGAATAACCAAAAAGTGCCCATAGAAGTCATTCCTGATTCAGCCTTATGAATGTTTTTTTTTTTTTTTTGCTTGCGCTTGTTGAATAGTGCGTTATATACAGTAGGCTGATGCATTGTATAGTCACGTTGAAGGTTTTATTATAGGCAGTAGTCTACTGCACTAGTCAAGTCATGTCTGTTTTTAAAAAAAAATCTGAAAGCGGTTTTATGTAGAATAGTTCCTGGTGGGCAAGCCAAAAGATGACTTGGAAACACCCTAATGCACTGTTGTTGTCTTCAACCTGTAGAACATGTAGTCCTGTTTGTC
This sequence comes from Sinocyclocheilus anophthalmus, assembly GCA_018155175.1. NCBI lineage: Eukaryota > Metazoa > Chordata > Actinopteri > Cypriniformes > Cyprinidae > Sinocyclocheilus > Sinocyclocheilus anophthalmus. The sequence continues at coordinate 99,485 of JADLZN010007854.1, read as the reverse complement.
ATTTGTTTTTTGGATATACAGTATCTTTTACAGTGTTTTTTTATTCAAATGTATTGATTAAAATCTGAGTACTGTTAGACTTGCTGCCTGCACTTTTGCTTTATAACAACACACATATGTAATTCTTAAAGATCTCATCAAAACTTTATTTACTAAAGGATTTGTGAAAAAGTCCTTCCAGTTAATGAATAATCAAATGTGAGTGAGCTATTTGTAAAATAATTTATTGTCATGACAGCCTGATATAAACCAAGATATTTGTATAGACTGTAGGTATGTTAAAGGGCCAGGGGTCGACTGAAATGTCACAGAGAGTGGATTAAAGTCAAGCTTTAGCAGGACAGGCGGGTTGACAGTCCCCAGCGTGATGTTATTGGCAATGGTGATGGGATTGGACTGTCTCCCGTCTCTTGAGCCCTAAGGGTTTGTCTGGCTTTCCTTCTCTTCATTAACTCAGCCATGATGGCTTCAACATCCATGTTTCTGTAGACGTCACACTCACGTTTATTTCCTTATTCCCAGTGCATGACCAAATTACTTGTTTGATGAGCAAGTTGAGCAGTTCTCAAGGTCTCTCCAGCTTTAAAGTTTTCCTTTTTAAATGCAAAACCAAACCTGTGCATCTGATCCAGATTTAATTATTTACTGATGTCAACAGCAATGAATTATCACACATATGGGATATTAATCAGTTGGGCTGATCAGAATTTGAAATAGAAATCATGTGGGAATGACACTTATAGTCACTTGACAGCTGACTTAAGGTTAATATTCTGGGTCTTTAATATTGTTTTTAAAGTAAATAGGCATGGATAAAGTCTGCTTTAATTCACATCATGGCTTCTAAACTCAAAGCGTGTTCAAACAGAGCGGCATTCGTTCTCCTTTACAAGATAACGTCTTTCAGAAGGAAAGATGACAGCAATGTTCTGGCAGTGCTATAGGGGTTTGTTTATAATATAAGAACAATGGCCTGTACTGTTTCTCCTCTTTAAACCTCACTGGGAGGTGCAGCACAGGAATCATTTAGATCACATTCTACAGAGACTCTTTTCACTGGGTGTATCCAGATATTTTGCAAGAAACCAGCAATAATATTCATCATTGGATGGTTGAGAAACCTTTGGTCTTAACCATTATTCAACCTTGTTAGATGTTAGAAACATAGGTCATCCCTCTTGGGGGGCAAGATCCTGAGGGGAAACGGGTTTTATGGGTAATTTACGATCTGGCAAATCTTTTGAAGCAATTGACACAGCAGAGTGTGTGACACATACAGTATTGAGATTGTGTGTTTGTACTGGTTTGGCTCTACTAGTTGTAATGGTTCTGGGTCTGTGTGTTTTTGTTATGTGGACTGTTCGTTTGTAGTTGTACCTGGTTTCCTGTTTCCTCTTGTTTTTCCATGATTGTTCTTACCTGTTCCCATATCCAATTAGGCTTTATGCTGTAAGCCCTTGTGTTTCCAGTGTATTTGTCAGATCTTGTCCTTACACAGTTGTCTTGTTTGATGATCTTATTCTGTTTTCTTGTTTCTGTGTTCTTTGTACTTTTGTTATTATATCTTTACAGACAATACTTTTGAATCCAGTGCTCACTAGATTCTGAGTTCCCATTGTTACACTAGTTAAAGCCAAATGCTTTTCTTCAAATCTATTTAAGTTTCTCTGAAGATTAGGTTAGAGTTAATATATAATAAACATCAGTTCAGAGTGGACAGTCTAGTGGAAACAGCCGTAAAATGAGAGTGAGCCTAAGCCTAACATATAAAGCACATGAAAGGGTGTAAGAATGTGCTACAAAAACAAGATACTGTACAGTTCCCTAGACAGAGTTGGAGTGGACTAAATTCTCTGTAGTTGTAGATTCTTTATAGGATATTAAGTTATCAGGGCAAGGCTTTATAATACTTTGACTTGAGAGAACATCAATTTTATTTTGATACATAACCCCTTTTCCAAGTATTTTAAGAGCAGTGACGTCAAGTGGCAAGGCAACTCCTACATACTCCCTAGAGTCTGACTAATTTCAGTGGTTTGTAACACAGTGAGGCCTCCCACACCTCTGCATAGAGGGCGTCCCTTGCGCCAGTGGACCTGTACAGCATATATTTATTCAAAAATGTTTTTGTGTGCAGACGAATATTTTTACACTATGCTATTGGAGCACGACTAAGAATAGAGAACATTATAATAATGAATGTTTTATTTGATTCAATGATAAGTGTTCCATAATTTAATGAGGAAAACACTCCAAAGAATCTATAGTAGGACAAGTAGGACTGTGGCCCAGGACACTTACTTTACTACTGGAGAGCCTTTGAACAAGGCACACAACACAACATTTCTCAAAAAATGTTTTCTATTCAGACAGTGGGACTATGAACAAAATGCATTGAAGTAGTTGTTTAATCTCATTTACCCTTTCTCCTCCTCCAGGCGCGAGGTGCTGCACATTCATGAGAGTAGAGGCATCAATGACCTGGGTCTTCCTCGCTGGGAGCTCGCCCTCTGCCTTATTTTGGTCGTCTTCATCCTCTTCTTCAGCCTGTGGAAGGGAGTCAAATCCTCTGGAAAGGTGCAAAACTCCAGCTAAAATCTCAAATGATAGTTATGCAGTGTAGCTATTTGTTTTTGGTCATTCTGTCTATGATTAATCTAATGTTCATATATACACATTTTATTTTTGGTTTTTTAATAGTATTTTCAATTTATATAGCATTTGTCATTAAAAAGCAATCTCAAGGCACTGGACAAAAATTAACGGCTCTTTATTTGTGTGTGGGTGTGAGTGTGCGTTCAGGTGGTGTATGTTACAGCTACTATGCCCTACATAGTGCTGTTTGTGTTGCTGATTCGAGGCATCACTCTCCCTGGTGCAATGAATGGAATTAGGGCATATCTCCACATTGACCTAAAGAAGCTCAATGATCCTCAAGTAAGTTCATGCTAATAGGGCTCGACCTATTTTATGAACTAAATCCAGATATATACTGTATATCTTGGATCTTTAAAAAAGTAGTCATACTTCATACATAGTCATACATACTTCTCTTTTTATAGATGGATTGTCACTCATTTTTGTTTGTTGCAGGTATGGATTGACGCAGCTACTCAGATTTTCTTTTCTCTAGGAGCCGGGTTTGGAGTCCTCATTGCCTTTGCAAGCTACAATAAATTTGACAATAACTGCTACAGGTATGACAAATCTCTGATAAGGTTGTAAATTTTCTAAAGGCCTATTCACACTGCACTGACAGACACAGACAAATAGCAACAGAAATGTTCGTCAGGTTTTGTTGGATTCTACATGTTCAATCAGCAAAATCAAGCGCTAACCAATGCCAACAGATGTTTTGTTGTGCGTTACATCTGTTGGCATTAGTCGGCGCTTGATTTCGCCGATTGAACTTCTGAGAAGTGACATATTGTAATCAGTTGACCGTAAGCGTTGGTCTGCGTCTATCTGTGCTGTGTGAATTGGCCTTAATAATAACATCTCTTCAGAATTATATGATGGAACGATTCTTACTACAAAAAGGTTCCAATGTGAGCAATATCTTACTTGAAGACTTAAAATGATTTTTTTGCCTGATCTATTAGCCCATAGCCATTCCAGTTTGCTAATACTGTGAAGCTGTGGCTTTGCTTGCTAATGGGTTAAAGTTCTCATGAGAAAACCAACATGTTGTTTCCAGAGATCAAAAGTTAGAAAAGGTTGTTAGTGGGGCCAGCAGGTGGCAGTCACCTTGTGGGCATTGTGGATCCCAAATAGTCAAAATGACAGTCTGTAAAGTTTCTCAGGTTATAGCACAATATTCCTGTTAGCTAGTGTCTCTGTAGATTGAGATGTTTCAACACTCATTCAGTTGTGCACTGAGCATTTAACCTCATCATACTTAATTAATGAGTAATTGCAGAGGTGGAAATTACATATTTGAAGTGGATGAGGTGATTCCTTTCATGTATGAAGTGTTTTGAAGGTATAAAGAGGCAAAAGACAGTATGATTCATTTATTCACTTAAAAGTCAATGCCCACTTTGGTTGGCTTGTGTAAAATTACAGTCGATTAATATTCAAACGTTTGCAATTTTCTTTTGATGCCTTGTTAATGTACACATCTAAAGCATGTTAATGACTTACAGTAAGCACTGTTGATTTCACATCGCAATATGTTGACGTCTAAAGCTGGAACCCTATTGATCCAACAGGTTTTTGCTCTCCAGGGCACAGATGTCTTACTAAGACCTCAAATCTACAGTCATGTCAAAATATTTGCTTTTGTTTCTAACAGAAAATAAAGAAAACCAATGAAAAAGTCAGTTTAAAATATTCATGTTCACATTATTTAAATTTAAATGTAATTTAAGTGTAATATTCAGCAGCATTTTTCACCTCTTCAGCTTTTGGCCACCATGACGATATGTTGCAAGCAGATGGCTGCTCAGATTTAAGCACTTCTTCACAGACTACACTGAATGGTTCCACCCTAGGACACACTTTGAAATGATCAAAATCATGAATTGTTGTATTCTTTCTTCTTGTATGTACTTTTTGTATCAATTGTTTAGTTATGAATTAGGCTTTTGTAATGTCTAGTCATTGCAACTGGTAAACATTGTGAGAACAAGGGAACAAGCTTTCAAAAAACAATGCTAAACTTCAACTTTACAGTGCACTGTTCCTCTGCACAGGAACTGTCTAAATGAGAACTCAAAGCATAGCCACAGTGGGGATAAGCCACAGCTTTGGCATCAACTCACTGTGGGTTTAAAGTGTTCATGTCATAGATTCTCCTCAGCAGTTTTGAGACTTCTGGTGTAATGTAAACTTTTATCTTGTGCTTTGTTGCAGGGATGCTATTCTGACCAGCACTATAAACTGCATTACCAGTTTCTTCTCAGGGTTTGCCATCTTCTCAGTACTGGGGTATATGGCTCATCAGCATCAGGTCAACATAAAGGATGTGGCCACTGAGGGTCTGTGACTCCTACAACCTCACTGTCCTGTTTTTATTTCACTCTTTGTGTATCACTCAACCTTTTCATGTTTCTCAGTTCTACATTGTGCACCATTCTTTCTTCTTACAGTGGTTAACCAAAGTGTGACCCGTGACAAACGTTATTTTTCTGGAGTTGTACAGTGTCCCTTTGCTGATCTGTGAGGTGATTGTTTATATCTGTGTGCAGGAGCTGGACTGGTATTTATTATCTACCCAGAAGCTATCTCAACTCTACCTGGATCCACATTCTTTGCGATAGTGTTTTTCATTATGCTTCTGACTCTTGGAATTGACAGTTCTGTGAGTACAAATTAATCTTGTTATTTCTCACATAAAATTTAATAGACAAAAAACAATGCAATTACTAATAATTGATACTTCAACAAAAATACTATGGTTCTAAAACATTTCCATTGATTTAATGCAATGTCCTGTTTAGATGGGTGGCATGGAGGCAGTGATCACTGGGCTGTCAGATGACTTTAAATTCCTGAAGAGGCATAGAAAATTATTTACATTTACTGTAGTATTTGGGACATTCCTAATAGCCCTTCTGTGCATCACAAATGTAAGTTTGTTGGATCTGTTTTTTAGCAGTGTGACAATATGAAAATACTCTTGTTTATATTTATTTTCTTGTCATATTATAAATATCAAATTACTAAAATCTATATAATATCCCTATTTAATTTGCTTTTGAGATGGATTGTATTGTACAGTATATTTAGCTGTTTTACTGTATAATATGTATTCAGCATCAGTGGTGTGATCCATGTGCATGTGATCGCATCAGTTGAAACTACACTGTGGAGCATTTCAACATTTATTGGCTTACAGTCAAAAACAGCACTTTGCAGATCAAATGTGTGTTTTGTGAATATTATTATTTTTTTGATTACTTCTACCATGAACATGAACAAATTAACATACAAGCAATAAAATGGTGAATTAATCAATAGAAGTCCTTTATTCAGCAGTATTTTGTCTTTGTCATATCTCGGTTATGACAGGGAGGGATCTTTGTGTTGACGCTGTTGGACGCGTATGCTGCAGGAACGTCCATTCTATTTGGGGTGCTGATTGAGGCCATTGGAGTATCTTGGTTCTATGGTGAGCAGATATAAAACAACATACATTCGTCTTTAAAGATAATTTCCACTCCTGACTCGCTACTGACTGAAATTCTTGCTTCTACAAGTAAAATCAATGTTTTCTGCAATCTGTAACAGGTTTAGTACATTTCGTATTATCCAAATAAGCTTTGCAGATCTTATTTGGAAAGGGTTTAAACAATGTTTTTCATGCTTGTTTAATGGACCATAAACAATTATTCCATATGCACCTGTGGAACAGTCCTTAAGACACTAGCAGTTTATAGGCGTAAGGCAATGTAGGGCACATTCACAATTACTTAGGTCCTAAGTAGAAAGGTCTCAGTAAGTCTTAGGACAGTAAAGAGACCTTTTTTACTGATTTAAACACACCAGAAGAAGATGCCCAGGGTTCCTGCACATCTGCGTGAACATGCCATAGTCCTGCTTCAGGGAGGCATGAGGACTGCAGTGCAAATGTTGCCGGAGCAATAAACTGCAATGCCCACAATGTAAGATGCATAAAAGAGTGCTACAGGGAGACAGGAAGGACAGCTGATCGAGATGAGATGCACTTTAGAATTTAAAGCAGCTGGTGACCACACCAGATACTCACTGCGACTTTTGGTATTGATATATACATACATATATTTATATATGCACTACTTGAACAAAAGTATTGGGACACACCTTTTTAATTAATCAATAATTGTTTCAGACCCATTGCCACAACTGTATAAAATCAAGCACTTCCAGAGCTGGTGAGTTCCACTGGCTTTGACATCAGCACAAAATCGATGCAACTGGAGCTTCAAGGGATGTGTTGTGGAAGCTTCACGTCACCAAGTACAATGCCAAGTTTAAACACCGCCACTGGACTCTGAAGCAGTGGAAACATGTTCTCATGAGTGAATCACACTTCTCTGTTTGGTGGTCTGATGGGCGAGTCTGGGTTTGGCGGATGTCAGGAGAAAGTTACCTGCCTGACTGCATTTGTGCCAACTATAAAGTTTGGTGGAGAAGGGATAATGGTATGGGGCTGTTCTTCAGGGGTTGGGCTAGGCCCCTTACTTCCAGTGAAGAGAAATCTTAATGCTTCAGCATACCAAGACATTTTGGGTAATGCTATGCTTCCAACATTGTGGAACAAGTTTGGGGAAGAACCTTTTCTATTCAAGCATGATTTTGCCCCAGTGCACAAAGCAAGGTCCATAAAGACATTGTTGGATGAGTTTGGTGTGGAAAAATTTGACTGGCCCACACATTTGTAGCCCTGACTTCAACCCTATCGAACACCTTTGGAACAGAGATTGTGAGCCAGGCCTTCTCATCCAACATCAGTGCCTAATTTCACAAATGCTCTACTGGATGAATGGGCACAAATTCCCACAGAAACACTACAAATTCTTGTGGAAAGACTTCCCAGAAGAGTAGAAGCTGCAAAGGGGGACCCACTCCAAATTGCAATTTCATAGAAGTCCCTGTTGGTTTAATAGTCAGGTGTCCCAATACTTTTGTTCATATAGTGTGTACTGTTTCCTGCATACACGGCTACTTTTGAATGGTTGTCAGTGGAGCTAATGCATCTTCCAGCAGGACTGAGAAACACTGCTTTTTAACTGGTCTGTAACTCAGCCTCAACACACTAATGCATTACAGTGTGAGTAAGATCAGAGCTATGAACCCAAGAACAATAAAAGTCTGAAGATTGACCAAAAAAATTATACATTTATCTTAACTTTATATTTTTGTAATTACTCCAAAGCATATGCAGTTCTAGATACTGCAAGACATCTCATGTAAAGAGAGGGAGGTCATTTATTATGGTCCATGGCTACTTCATGAATATGAAGTATCCCTGCCTCGCCCAAAGAGCAAGCATAAACAAATAGTTTAAAGCCTCAGGACTATCAAGATTATCAGTGCTACATTCCGTTACATCACTTCCTAAGATCCAAAACTTCTCATTTCTACTTTACATTGTATTACATAACTTTTGAATAAAGTGTTGTCTAAGAGTACAATACACAGTGTTCAGATCAGCATTAATATTGTTATAAGAGATGCCTCAATTCAGAAAAAGGTCTCGGGTATTTTTATCTTGAAATGATGTCCAGATGCTGCTAATTTCTTTGTGTGTTTGTACCATAGGTGTGGACAGATTTAGCGAGGACATTGAACGCATGATGGGCTTCAAACCAGGTATCTACTGGAGGCTCTGCTGGAAGTTCGTCAGTCCAGCATTCTTACTTGTGAGTTAAACAGGGGTGTATGAGCATAACACCTGATGCAATTTGACCCTTAAGGAAATTATGTCCTTTATCTGTCCCCTGTTAGATTACAGTTTTAAATCTGTTTAGTCAGTTAACCTAAAACTTTACTCACTTGTACTTGGAATACAGCTGATACAATTGAATAGTTTCAACCAGTAAAAATAACTTGCTTTATTTTCTTATGCTGACAAAACTGGTTTCTTTGTACAGAATAGTGAATCACTCCTTATTGTTTCTGTAGTTCCTGACTTCTATTTCTGTGCAGGTTGTGGTCATTGCCAGCATTGTTACCTCTGGCGACCTGAGATATGATAACTATATTTTCCCTCGCTGGTCAAATATGGTGGGCTGGTCCATAGCCTTGTCCTCCATGCTGTTTGTACCAATCTACGCCATCTACAAACTCCTTATTATACCAGGCACCTTCAAGGAGGTTAGTAAAGACGTTTCACTTATCTAAATGAGGACTTTTTACATACTGCATATGTAATGTAATGTATAAATACTATAAATTTGTCCCCAAAATATGGTTTAATGCTATGGGTACACACACACACACACACACACACACACACACACACACACACACACACATTGGCAAGTGACATATTTATAGTTGAATACTGAAAAAGACAGAAGAAAAAATATATATACATTCATTTTAAGACTCCCTGTTTCATATATAGTTCTTAGGTCCAGTTTTTAAATTTTCACTCCAGCAGAGTGGCCTTGTAGCAAAGCCTCCAGCAGATTCCTTGTTTCAATCTCATCGTACGTTGAATGCCCTCAATAAATCTGTCCATGGCTTAAATCTGCTTCATGACTTTGTGTGGTCCTAAAACTGAGAGATGTTTTTATTTCTAAATGCGTCAATTCCCAAAACCACAAACATGCTACTGACATCTGGCTCAGTGCTTACATACTCACATTTTCCACAAGCAGCATGCTATCTTAAATGGCTTCAGAAATCATCTAACATATGCAGAATAAAACGCCACATTGCCATCTGTTTTTGAGGCGATAATTAAGTTGTTTAAATTTATGGTTCATTATTGCTGTGTGTTTATTTCTGCTAGTCCAATTTTTGTTTTTAATGTCCTCCATTGCAGAGGATAGCGTACGCCATTACTCCAGAACATGAACATCACCTGGTGACAGAGGGTAATGTCAGGCAGTTCAAGGTAAGACAATGCTAAAGGTAGTTTAACAGCATTTATTTTAAGAGAATTGCATGTCACAGAGAAAAATCCTGACGTTTTTTCTATTGTACATTTTGTCTTGTTTTCCCAGCTCAGACATTGGTTGTCCATTTGATGGGGGGGTCAGGTGGGAGTGCCATCAAATGCTACTGCATGAGAGAGAGAAGTGGCACCTGAGAAAAGGACAAAATGAAGTGATGGCTTTGCGCGTTTCCCAACCACACACTGTACTGTCCAGTCTGCTCCATTTGTGTTCAGTGGTTGACTATACTTTTTTTACAGTGGGTACAGAAAAGAATCACCCCTCCCTCCCTCCCTCCCTTCTAAAATAATCACATTTTGTTGCTTTTATGCAGCTGTATTGACTACATCTGAGTGCAACATCTAACATCCAAGTGAAAGATATAACACCAACATGACAGAAAAAGTAGCTAATCACCTTTTCAATGGTACACAAAGCCTTTCAGCTGTGATCAGCTGTGGTCTTTTTGATTAGCTCAGCATGAAAAAAGCTTTCCTGGAGCATTTCAGTCCTTGGTAGTGCAACTGAAGCAAATAATCAGCTATGGGTGGCAAGGCACTGTCAAAAAATCTCCAGGATAAAGTTGTGGACAGGCACAAGTCAGGAGATGGATACAAAAACATGTCAAAGGCTTTATCAATGCTTAGAAAAACAGTGAAGTATGTTATTAAGAAGTGGAAGGTATTTGATACAAAACAGACCCTCCCTGGATCAGAACGTCACTCCAAACTGGATGAAAGAGCAGGAGGAAAAGCCTCCAGATTTTGAGGCAGAAGAGACTAAAATGTAATTATTTGGCCTCAACACCAAATTATATATCTGGCAGAAATCCAATACAGCTCGTCATCCAAATAACAGCATTCCTACAGTAAAGCATGGAGGTGGTAATATCCTGTTTTGAGGGTGTTTCTCTGCAGCAGGGACTGCAGCACTTGTCAGGATAGAAGGAAAATGGATGGGGCAATCCTATCAACAAATTTCTGAGGACAAAGATTCTTTTCTGCCCTCTGCCAGAAAGTTGTCAATGGGAAGAAGGTTTACCTCCAACATGACAATTATCCCAACAGACTAAAGGCTGTAATTAAAGTAAAAGGTGGTTCAACTAAATACTGTTTAAAATACTGTTTGCTTCAGTTGCACTACCAAGGACTGAAATGCTCCAGGAAAGCTCTTTTCATGCTGAGCTAATAAAAATGACCACAGCTTATCATAGTTGAAAGGCTTTGTGTGCTAATTGTGTGATTAGCTACACCTGATTGAGTTTACAAGTCATTTTAGGAGAGGGGTGATCTGGTTTCCAACTCAGTGATTCTGGTTATTTATTTTTTCTGACATGTTGGTGTTATATCTTTCACTTGGATGTTAAAGTTGCACTGAGTACATTTAGCTAGATAAAACAAAACATGTGTCCGTCTTCATTTCAGGCTGGAAAGCAACAAAATGTGATTATTTTAAAGGGTGTGATTATTTTCTATTCCCACTGTATAATGTAGAGCAAACTAAATATTGTGCCTGTACTTCTTTTTAAATCATACACTTTTTAGGCCAAACTCTCAAAAGACCTCAAAATACTTACGTTTTGTGGTAAAACAGGTATTTTCCTCTTTTAAGATGTTTTACTTTTTTATAATTTTTTTATCCTAGTTTTGTTTGTGATGGTTATAGGTCATTGTTTGTGAAAATGTAAGCAGAAAAAAAATCTGAAGCTATATTATCCTGTATGGCTGGGAAGTTCAGTGTGTGATTATATGGGGTAAGTGGGTGTGACAGGATAACTTACACCCTATTTCATAGTGCAAGTTGTAGAGGTTTAGATAACACACTGAGAAATGGAAACCCCCTTGATATTCCAAGAAATCTTTCACGCCATGTAACGGGTTTGGAGCGTTTTGAGTCATTGCTACAGTATATGTTAGGGTGCAGCTGTGAGTTTTCACATTTTACCTTGTTTCCCAAGAATGGTTTGGTTTTGCAACAGCTGGCTTACATCAGTGGTCCACAAAGCATTTTTTCAAGCACATCTTTTTTCTTTTTGACACACCTCACAAAGCAGACACACCACTGTGTGAGTGCCTTATCTAGCCATAAACTTCCCGTCATTAAGTAACTCATCATCATGAAGAGCGTGCAGAGACGTTCTACATGACTAAAGCATCTCATTGAGAACGAGTCTCAATTAACTCCATGCCATAGGAAAATTACACTCATAGCTTTCAAAATGAACTGAGATCCAATGAACTGCCTCAAGTAGAGCTTAAGAGCTCTTCTTTAGTTATATTTCAAATGTTAAGGAAAAGGGATTTTTAGTGTATTGAGTCAATGGATCAACATTTTAAGTTTTACTTGTGGCCTCCCTTGGGTCAGAGCAACAATTATTATAATGACAAATTTGATACCTTGCACAAGACTTTTTTGCCCCTTCAAGAGAATGATTTTGTTATAGATTCAAAAGCAACATATCAGAGACATAGAACATTATATTTTAAACTCAAGAAAGTCCAGTTGACCATGTAAAGCAGCAATGTTCACAATGTTCACAATACACTAGGCAGGGGTTTAGCTTATTTAGATGGAATACTGTTTGACATGACATTGAAAATGTATTTACGCTGTACGCTGACAATTCATTTAATTGAGCTCTCGTGGTACAATCCCATTATCATGTGGTCCCTTTGAACATTTCACGCCTTGTATGGGATGTGTGTGTCTGTGTGCGAGTATAGATAACAGATTAGGACTCTTAGGTTTTCAAACCAGTCATGATCAGTGGTCAATGTGGTTGTCTTTGTCTCGAGATGACGCATACATTTTGTGGTTCACTGTGGCTTTTTCGCTTGAAGGAAATGTTTTAACATTTTAAAGTGTCAAAAGCAACTCCTATTATGTTGGTTTTTATTTGTGTAGAATCATTTGAAATACAAAAAAATGACAAATCTTGATCACTGGTAGGAAGCAAGCAACATATGTGGATTATGAAATATAAAGAGATACAAATATATTCTTTTGTTATATCTAATATTCTATGTATCAAAAATGTGAATGTAAAACATTTTAAGCAAAGTGTCTACTGTTATATCATGCTGTGTGATGTCGATAAATATATAAATATTCAGAAATGCATTATTCCATGTAACCAGGGGTGATGTAACCACATGAATGTAAACGGAGCAGCTCTGGCATTTCTGAGTGATGCTTACAGAATAATGTGTACAACTACGAAACTGTCCTTTTGATTGTAAGTGACAAATATATATGAAAAAGTTCAAATATGCACACTATAACAATAAAGTCCTTTCTAGTACACACACAGATAGAAACCAGTGTTTTGTCTGTTCTTATTAGAGTATTTTCTGTTGAGATTTTGTTTTTACCACACAAACAGTGCTCATCATTTTGTGACTCTTGGTCATATTGATAAATAGACTACAAAGTGTTATGTTCTGCTGAGGACAGGCTGACAGTGCTGTTTTCTGTCTCTCGATAGCATTCTGCTTTTTGTGTGCATTCTGTTTACCGGATGTACAGTACACCGAGCCTTAGCTACACAGATGCCGACCATGCGTCCCCTCTCTACCACACAACAATGTAATTCATAAGCTGGAAGATTCTCCTCTTTTCTCTTTCAGTACAATCAATGAAAGTTAGGGTTAGATGGGTTGACTGATTCATAGTGGGACTCATAATATCCACTGAACAGTATAACAGAGTCTGTTAAATTGTTTTGAACGAATCTTTGCAGTACAGACACTAGACCAAGCATTTTTATGAACCAATTGTGATTATTTTTTTTACCTGACAATCTATTACTCCCTCTTTATAGCATATATATGCTCATTAACTGCTTAGTCTGTTAGACCTATAAAGCCTACTGTATCATATTTGATACACAAATATCTAAGGCCTCAAATTTATCAACATGATCAAAACCTGTTTTGCACAATTTACTACATGCCTAGTGTCGTCTGATTGATAGTTTTCAATTGATTCGACACTTTTTTAGCAAGTAAATGGCCTTTTAGTGTAATTCTAAAAACATCCCCTGAAGGTTGTGCTTCACAAGTCTTTTTGCTCTAAAATATTTATTCATTTTTTCCGAAGTAAAAGTAAGAATGACTTTTATATTATTAGCAATAGTTCAAGATCAACACTTACTGGACTGAAGCAACTTAAATCATTATAAAACATAAATCATAAAAGCATCATCTTTATGTCTGCTATATTATTAAAAGTTCTCATTGATTTGCACTGCAGACTGCTATCAGAATTTCATCTTATTTTTTTAGCCATATAATTATCAGCAAACTGCACCAAACTGCATATGTTTGGGCCTCTTAATAAAACTGAGGTGTTTTTTTCCCCCACCTTAAGTATGAGCTCCATATATCATACTATATGACTCACAAAAGCCTGGTGTATCAATATGCAACTTTTTTTTGTTCTGAAGATTCAGTAAAGTTCCATTTACAAATAAATAAATTAATTAATTAATTGAAAAAAACCCTGACAATTTTGTAAGGCTTTACAGGGTAATACCTAGTGCATTACATTTTAAAGAGGGGGATCTCTTGTCAATATTTATAATAATAATAAGACAAAAAGGTGAAAATCCAAATGTTTTAATTCAATTTCTATTTCACTATGACAAATTTGGCATGCAGTTATGTTAGGGAGGTTTAGGAAGTAAAGTTTATAGAATGACTGAAGGGATTCGATTCTCACGCACACAATATGTAATCTTATAGGACAAATGAAACAATGTACCCTTGACCTGGTATCAAGAAATTAAAAGGTTTTAATGATTTGCTTAAAAAGAAAAAGAAAAAAAAACAAAAAACAAGGGAACGACACCAATTAGTCTGAAAGACACAGACTACATGAGCAGGAGACAGCAGGAATTAAGTGCCTGAAAGGAGATTAGAGGCTTTATTCTGCTTCAGTTTCTAATCTTGGGAGAGAAAATAAGGAATGAAGGAGAGAAAATGACAAGCTTCTGCAACAGAGATATGGATGCAGACTAGAAGAGACAGGAAAAGCATTTAAAAAAAACACGAAGAAACCTCAAAGAACCAACCAATATCAGAATGTATTGAGAGTAAAAACTCCAATCAAACTATAAACTGTACTGAAACGCCACAGTTCAGGGATCCTGGAGGTGAAAGGTCTCTCCACCTCTCAAATGTGTCCTTAACACGCAAAGTTAAATGGGTTACCGATGCTTTAACTCTCACCTGCAGAGTGTCTGTGTGTGTGAATGAGGTGCTAAGAGTGGAGTCAGATTACTGTATAATTGCTTTTCAAGACTGAGATTTCCAGAAATACATTAGGCAAGCAGTAGCGAGATTGATACTAATTTATAATGAATAATAAAGCAATAATATTGAAAATGTGGCAATTGCAAAAAAACTAAAAGGATTAACATTATTTAAGGGTAATCTTGTTGGTTGAAAATTGCTGCAACATGCTGACTAAATTTGACTCAAGTAGATTTAAGACAAGTTTATTGGAAGGTATTTGACTTTTTGACTAAATATAATTATGATTATTTGTCAGACCTTTTGCATTTTTAATGTAAATAATTATTTGAATTGCATTAATTGTCAGTATTTCTGATAGATGAAATAATTCCCTTGTGATTATTTTAGGTCATTCAAGAGTATGCTGAAGGTTGAATGAGATGTGAATGGTACAGTAACAGTTTGTTTAATGAATTTCTATGAATTATAATAAAGCAATTAAAGCAACTTTGTTAGCAGAGACTAGATCAGTTACAAATCTTTAGGATGTCTAGTGTAGTGTTTCCTAGGATAAAACTATATAAACTAAGGATACATATGAATTCAGCTGCAGGATATCTTTTATTTTATTTGTGCTTTGGTCATCCTCCTAAACTCAGTAATTCCGGTCTGTGCATCCTTCACTGATGAGAGAGAGAGATGACCTGTTCTGAATTTCCGTACTCTGTTCTCCCAGCGCTCCTCATACAGGAAGATTTTCAGCACTGATAACACTTTCTCGCTGTCTCTTTCCTTCTGCTTATGTCTTTCACTCTCTCGTCTTCCCCCACTCTTATTCATCTTATCTGCTGTGGTCTGCCCTGTGTTCTTGCTTAATGCACCAAAAAGGTCAAAACCACAAACCTTCATCAAATTTGCTTAGCCAATAAAAGTCAAACCGGCTCTCCACAAACAGCAGGCTAATTGCAGACTCTCTGCAGCTGTAATGCAATTAAACAGTGTTTTTGGTTCTCTTCATATTGAAGGCCTTGTTCTCTCCTTGTAATCCAATCGCTGAAGATTAATCCATGTGACCGCGTTGATAAAATCTATACTTTCTGTCGACAGCCAGAGAAGACCTAAATCTGGCAAATGAGACAGAGAGTGTGTTGTTGTCCAAAGAAGATTAATTCAACATTTAGCAAAAGCCAAAATGAATAACTCTGCTGACAACAAGAAACGTTCCTAGTGGTAAATCATCTCCCAGTAATTCCTCTCATTATTTTTAATTAACAGATTGCAATTTTCCACAAAGACTGTAAATTAATTTTCGATTTAAGCACCACTAACAAATGATCTCCGTAGAATCCATGTGAGCATGTCCTCAGAATAAGTAAATAATATGACATCAAGTCTGAGCATCTGACACTATAAGAAAATTAAAATAACAAAATAATAAGATGTTGTATGATAATCCAGGTGCACCGTACTGATAAGAGGTCATTTTTTCCCTTCCTTTCTAGGTCACAGGTTCAGCTGAACTTAGTATTAGATTTCTAGACAGCAGTATTACGCAGTTGACTTCCATTACTGTTTTCCCTTTGGAATAACATCTGCCTGTGCTATGGCTTTTTGTAAGAGGGCTACATCTCTAAATGTTATAAAACAGGGTCACTACAGGGCATTTCCTCCCTTAACAGGGACTATTTGGGGTGTAACAGAGGAAGCCAGGAATCAATGGTCTTCTTCAGCAGAGTAAATACTCCCAGTGGTTATTTTTGTTAAGCTGTGTCAGAGAGTAAGAGTATGGACTCCATAGTCCAGCTAGGGTGGATCAGTCAGTTACCTTTGCAATGCTGATTGCAGTTAACTGATGCTGGCGAACATGAGGGATATTACATTTTGTTTTCCAATAGATGGTAATATTCCATTTAGTTTCCAGTGCAGTGGGCCAAACACGTTGCATGTGTAGCAGGACTGCAGCTCCCAGATAAGCCTTGTTGTTGACTGGAGAAATTCAAAACAATGGATGCACTATTACTTTTTCCCCAAAGCCTGCATTAAAAAAGAATATGTATGAAGTAATTTACAATCTGAATGTTATATATTGTATATTCATACAAACATACAACTTTAAGTACTGAAGGAAACTAACTTTTATGCACCAAGGTTTGATTTTTATTCATACAAATGATGATGATTATTAATAATAATAATAATATTAATAATAATACTATGAAATTGTTATAATAATTAAATATTCAATTATTATAATAAAAAAAAAAATTTTTAAAATTTTTTTTTTTTTGTTATTAACAGATCTATTATTAGTATTAATACAGTGTAGTAATAAAATATTATCTATATATTTAACTATGCAACAAATTGCATATTTAGAATACATAAAATGCCAGCTCTGAAATTAGTCTCTGTGTTGCTCAGGCTTTAATTAATATTGTATGGTTCATTTCAATGATTCAGATATGCATGATGAGAAATATGAGAGCCTTAGCATTATAGGTTATCTGATTGTTGAAAATGAGCAGCTAATGCAGGGCTGGTAGGTTTCAGTCAGCCAGAAGAAAACACTCAGACTGGATCAGCTCATGCTGTGGCCGCTGCACACTGAGGAATTTACAGTAATAGCGACTGCGGCCACTGAGGGTGCTTTAATTACCCACCATTCCTTTCTGCCATGATTCTGTTCCGCTCTCTTGGGCAAAGATTGGTGGTGATGTTCAGCGGTGTTTCCTGTTTACTCCCTCAAACACCAAAACTTTTGTGACTTCAGGCAGCCATCCTGGCACAAAGTTCTCAAACCTCAAACCTCCTCCTGCAGACCACGTGCAGCCCGTTCATCGCCTGATACATAAGCAGTAGATACTCACAGTGTGTTTGAGGCACTTAGTAGTAAGTAGAACTCTACATTCTGCATTCTTTTTTTTATGTCTGATAATGTTATAAAAAATCGAAATAAATAAATACTCATCGATAGACAAATTATAATTATCTCTACATATAATTACCTCAACATTAACTCTACATAAAATTGTTTTGCTGTACAATTATTTGAACAGTACATTTCCATGTACTGGGTCTACGAGTCATGGGATCAAAACTTCAGATACAACTGCCCCTAAATGACGTTAAACAACAACAACAACAACAACAACAACAGGTGATTGGTCTCTATCCATGCAAATGTTCTAACTTACAGTCTTAATCAGCAGTTCACGGCTAGAATAAGCTGCTATATGGGCCATATTTATGCATTGCGAATCAGTGATATTATATTGTCACTGATATACTGTACAATCATTGTTTTTGATAATATTTTGAACTATATTTTATTTTTATATTTTCTCTTTTCTTTTAACTTTAAAGTTTTAGTCATTTTGTTGTGTTTTTGTCATTTTGATTTTTTTCTTAACATCGTCTTATGTTATTTTGTTTTTTTTTTTTTTTTTGTTTTTTTTTTTTTTTTTTTTTTTTTTTTTTTTTTTTGTTTTTTTTGTTTTTTTTTTTTTTTAGTTTTTTTTTATTTTTTTTTTTAATTTTTTTTTTTTTTTATTTTTTTTTTTTTTTTTTTTGTTTTTTTTTTTTTTTTTTTTTTTTAGTACTCTATATGGTTTTTTTTTTATATTTTGTTAATTCGTTTGTTCAGTATTTTAGTAGTAGTAATGAGGAATGCCGTCTTTCTGAACAACTAGTTGAAATAAAATAAGCTTAAGTATTTTTACAATTGAATTTTATTTCAGTTAATATTTATTTTATTTTAATGGATTGTGTTGTAGTTTGTGTTAATGATAATAATGTGGCAAATTTTGGAAACATACAGTAGACACAGGAGTTTTCATTATTGAAATACATTTGCATATTTGAAAACGAGTTCTCACAAAGTTTAAATATCTGCTGAAAGAAAGCGGTGGTAATACTATATTACTCTCTCCGTATAGGATGTGATCATTCCTGGAGAGTGTAGGAGAGCAGAGCAGAGGCAGAAGACAGAAGGTTTTTCACAACAAAGATGTAAGCTCTGACGGATAGCATCAAAAACCCTGTTTTGCTGTGGGAATTTTCCTATCTCAAGGACTCCTTGGTGTGTAAGTAATTGGCAGTTATAAACTGGTAGAAAAAAATAGGATCAAATTTAGAAATAATAGTGAGAGACAGGCAGAAAGAGAGACAAAGAGATTTGTCATATCTTGACGTTCAAAAGTGAGACACTCATGTATGTTCATACACACACAGGCCTAAATGAAGTTGTGAACACTGAGTTGGGTGTTTTTGTTACATGGTTAATGGAGAAGCACACTCAATCAAAGTTGTTGTTCTGCCCTAATAAAACAAGACAGCAGAGAAGCACACTTGTCATCAAATAGACTCCCACTGAGGCTTAAAAAGGAGACATGAAGAGAGACTGTCACCGAGTACAGACTTCATGGACTAAACCAAAATCTACGACTAATTGGACTGTCATAAAATTGGGCTATAAATAACATTATAGGAGCAATGGAGTATTCAGTAAATTATTTGGAGAAAAGATGCTCAAACATTTGTCTAGTTGTCATATTGTGGTTACCACAGACCACAGTTAACACAGTAGGTAGCCCAACAAATAGTTTAACTTACAATTAGACGTCATAAACAATGGAAAACGATGCACCGTCACTGTGCATCAGGGTATCTGAATTTGACAGAGTAAAGCCCTGGGTTCTAGTCTTTATTATGATTTTTTTAAAGATTGCAATCATCTGTCTGAGAATGCCTGGACATAAATCACTTTAATACATTCAATCCATGTAATCCGGTTCCAAATGAGATTTTGAGTCTCCAGCTAAAGAAGACACATAAAACTCTTGTTCATCTTAGGAGTGTACAAACTTACTGTCTGATCAGTCTTCCCTAATTACTACAGAAGTAAAATAGTGGATTAAATTATCTTTAATTCAATTCAAGTTTATTTGTATAGCGCTTTTCACGATACAAATTGTTGCAAAGAAACTTTACAGCAAATTAAGATTCTACAATATTTAGTGATACCTTATAAGTGGTGACTGTCAGTTAATATACATATGGCAGAAATGTACGGAAAATCAAGTAAAGAAGTAATAAAACAGACGATGAACACTATTAACAGCAATAATTATGTTGCAATCAAACTTGTTGCAAAATGTGGTAGTTCTGTAAGTTGGTTGGCATCATCTGAGGTCCTCTGAAGGGTTGGCATCATCTCTTCTCAGGTGTTCTGGATCCAGACTGAAGCTTGTGTAAATCCTAGTTACCACGGGATGTCAAAAACAGAGAAACAAATGAGACATAATTAGCGTAGCTGCTGTTCCAACCAAGCAAAATTTAATTGTTCAACCCAAGCTAAAGAATAATAATGTGCATTTGACTAGATATAACTGCAGTAAAAGATATGAGATGATATTGAATGCTCGCCAAAAGAGATGGGTCTTTAATCTAGATTTAAAATGACAGAGTGTGTCTGCCTCCCGAACAATGTCAGGAAGGTTATTCCAGAGTTTGGGAGCCAAATGCGAAAAAAGCTCTACCCCCCTTTAGTGGACTTTGCTATCTTAGGTACTACCAAAAGTCCAGAGTTTTGCGACCTTAGGTCTTTATCTTTAATGCAGAATGTTGTACTGTTACACATGGGATTGGGCAATGATCTTTACAATTACTATTCTATCCTTCAAAGTTAATTAAAAGAAGGTCCAAATTTAAACTCTCCACAAGCACCAAATGTAAGAAAAAATTGTCTAAGTCAAATAAATAAAACTCAGTTGGCCGGTAACTTCATCTGGAATGGCAACGTATTATAATACATGATTCAAAATAAAATGTAAGAGAAATACTCTGATGCTCTCTAATGTGGCATGCGTGATTCAAAATAAAAACAAAAACAAAATTTGACGCAAATTGCATGTCTTCTAACAAAATCCTGCACTAAGAAATTAGGCCACAAGCAGTAGCTCCTTCTAAAGCAGGGGTCACCAAACTCAGTCCTGGAGGGCCGGTGTCCTGCAGAGTTTAGCTCCAACTTGCCTCAACACACCTGCCTGGAAGTTTCAAGTAAGACTTTGATTTGCTGGTTCAAGTGTGTTTGATTAGGGTTGGAACTAAACTCTGCAAGATCCTCCAGGACTGAGTTTGGTGACCACTGTTCTAAAGCTTACTCAAAGTCATTTAATGCCAATATTTAGTTCTAGCTAATAAAAATGCTTTTCTTGTTATTACTGTGCTAAATTGCATAGTGCAGTGGTTCTCAGCCTTTTTGACCTGAAGGCTTGATTCACCAACACAATAATCGATGACCCCTCATACTGGATAAGTATTTCTGTTTGTTTTATGACAAATGTTGTTGTTGTTTTCATTAGCAGAAACTGGGAGTGTTGATATAGAAAAACAATTAACAACAAAACATCATTTTGTGATTCCATAATTCAAGATTCTGATTCAGGTATTCCCACTTAATGAGGGGAAAATGCAAATTCAGATTACATTTTTTTTTAATATCTAATTAGATTAAAGTCACCCTGTGGCCCCTTGAAAGTTTGCTGAGGCCCTCTGTTAAAAACCACTGCCATGATAGTTTAGCACGCTGACTTTAGTGTTATGCTAAGCTATTGGGAAAAAATATTTCAATTGAGAATTTGTAGCTTTAGTTATACAAAATGTTATACAAAACATGAACTGACGTAATAACTGTCCATCAGAAAGCCTTTTGTAAAGCTTTTCATGAAGACGTTCCGGTAGTTCAGACTGTCCAATGGAAACAATCACACATTCCTCTGTTTAGACTGATAACATGTTCTATCTCGGTCTGTTCAGTGGGGTTATTTTGATATTGATTCAAAACTGCCTCACAGATGCAGAAGGAAATCCGCCAGGTCACAGCACTGGGGGAGTACGACAGTTACTCATTCTTACACCAGACCAGTGTTTGGCATGCAAGCACAATTGCCGTTTGCCAGCGAACGACATCAGCTACAAAACTGCATAAGTTTGTTTAAAACTACATAGCACGCATGCTTCCGGTACAGATGTTTAGTGTTTTGTCTGCTGTGAGGGCCTGTTGACACATCTTAAGTGTCAAGGACAAGTCATCACTGTTTTAGTTAGTTTAATTTTAGTGTGTTTTACTATCTAAAGTTATATTACAGATGGAAAGAGTGGGGGGAAAATGGCTTTGAAAGGTTTTTGTATCAAAAGTGCATGACACTGACTTTAAGAACATTTACTGAGATGGAACTCCAGAGGAAATGAGATATAAACAGTATTTTTTCCCAAGGTTATTGTGGGCATTTGCCATCAGGCATGACACTTGTCTCTCACGTAAGCAAGTGCACGTGATTAAGAAACAAAAATGGGTGAAATTTCATTTGGTCAACAGTGTTCATGAAATATCAATTTATCTATTAACAACACACTTTCCAACATTAACAAAAACTGTTACTATCTAGCAGTTTGATCTCAGTATAAGTCAAGAGATCACAGTGCAAGTCAAGCTCACTGGAAGTGAATTAAACTAAACACATAACATCCATTGCATTTGTAAGATACTTTTTCCATCGTAATACTTTTAAGAAGAGACAAACACTGTTTCAAGAACTTGCAGACTTATGTTCTTGTTCCAAATCGGAGACACGTTTGACTCAGGAAGCCCTCAGGAGCCAAAACAAACAGCGAGACTGACAGTGTGGAGGGTGTTCACCAAATAACAGAGATCTCCTCCAAAACCTGTGTGTGTGTGCTTCAAAAAAATCAAGTCAATTTAAAGGGGAAGCATCAACTTGTAAATACACTTAAAATCAAAATAGTTTTATAAATGTTTCTGTGAATATTCTTATTAATTGTGACAACTGAAATGAAAATAGGCCAAGCATGTTAACATCTCCTCAGGTTTAAAAGGTTGTGTGATGTCTCCTCTGACTGCTTGGTTATGTATTTAGTAGTAACAGCACAGAGGCTTTCGAAGTAAACTAATTATAGCACAGAGTAAACTCGACAGCATAGATAATTATAGATTCACTGATTTCCAGATTAAGCAATGGGATTGGGAAATGAGTGCTTTTTTTAAAGAGGCAATTCAATGGTTCATTTGGGGGCACTTCATTTTGTTAATTTAATTTTTGAGTTCACTTATATGTAGTACAAAACCAATTTTAAACTTTTCACACAAAGCTTACAAATTCAGTTGCTACATTCTTGCTGGCAGAGTCATAGTCAATGTTTTATTGTTTTTAATAAGTTATCTTGACTTTAATAAATCATTAAAGGTGTGTCTCTGTTTTTGCATTTGAAACTGGTCTTAAATGTTAATACTGTGCACTCAAATGCCCATTGTTCTTTGCAGATAAAAAAAAGTAACAGAGCACTTTCAAGTTGTGTGCACTTTCTCATTATCTCTCCAACTCATCTCTTTTATTTCTTCTTCTTTTTATATCTTTCTCAGAATCGGTTTCATTTGAGTCACTCACTGAGATGGTGGTAATGCAAGTCCACCACTAGCATCAGAGGAACACTCAATCCAAAATTATGGTCTTTTCTTGGGAGATTTGAACAAATCAGTACAGCAATCACTTCTGTTATCAGATGTCTAAATCACACAGCATGTCATTACATAATCATCTTCAAACATCAGCAAATGTGATGCGACATCACAGATTATTTCCCCATGTGAAAAATCCATCAACATCTGTGACAAGAGCAACATTAAAGGAAAACAAACAGAACTGGCTGGAGTCTTGATGTCAGGAACCACAGTGGTGGTGGACTGATTCAGATGATATCTTCACCCCTTCAGGCTTAGGGGACAAACAAGAGACACAGAGAAAGCAAAGAAAATATACTTTCTGTGCTTTTGTAATTCTGAACAAGTGTCTCATTGCATTTCATCTCACTCCACATATGTTTTTTCTTGAATTTTTCTGTCTTTGTCCAGTCACATCTAGGCTGCTTCAGTTTTGTTGCTAGCTAGGCCACAAGAGAAGGAAGTTACACTGTTATCCTGTCTGTACTGCAGGGTAGAGCAGCTCTCTTTGGTCCCATTTACACCTGGTATGAACATATAGCTTCTGTGGGCATTGCAACTTCTGGTGCAGTGCAGTGAATAAAAATTGTGAGAAATTTCAGCACAAAATTCAATCGTAAGGAAGTATCCCACAAAAGGACAAAGTAATATTCAAAATGTAATATTCATATACCAAAGGTATTTAAAACTTGTGGAGCGCATTACTAGCATGTTATGCTTGTACAATATATTAAACGTTTAATATAGTTAATATTACATAGTTGTGATTGTCACCCCTTTCCCCCGACTGCGTTAGAAAGCTGAAAAATGCTGCCCAGTGGTAGGAAGCACTTCAAATGCTATGATTAATTTGTCACATCCTGTCTACTGAGATAGATTAATCTGATAGGTTTTGTATTATATCATATCCCACTATCCTGTGTGTTTGTGTCCGTGAGAGTTGAGCTCAAAATGACTAAAATGGTGTCTGAAAGTTGGTGGTCAGATTGTGTAATTGCATGTTTTTGAACTTTTGATTTAATTTTAGAGAAACATTTTTAATTAAATATACACCAAAGCTTTCTGGGGGGAAACCGAGGATGGTTGTAACACGGGTCAGTTGTAACACTTCCAATTTCTCAAATAAGGGACAAATTACAAATCACCTAATTCACTTCACACATTCTTAGTTTGGTTCTTATTCCACATGAGGAAGTAGAGCCCTGTGGCAGACAAAGCAGATTTTAGAGGAGAAAAACTCATTTTGAGGTAAGAAAGTAACTTTTTGAACTTCATTTATTTTTGTTATGGCAGTCCCTGCTTTGTAGTTAAACTCATCAAAGTTAAATTATGTTTATTTTATGCCTGTGTAGATATATTTCATGCAAGTTGTTAGTGCTACTGTTTTGGCTGAGCTAGTTCAAGGTTACAAGACACTGGGTTAGTCTGGGTTATCAGTGAAACATGTTACAAAGCAAGCAAAGTTTTGTTTTATTTATGTTTTCTTTGAATTTCAGTATGCCTAGTTCTTGGAAGAGAAAGACAAACCAAGGGGTGTCTCTCAACGATCTAGTGATCAAGTTAAATTATTTTTATGGCCAATTACTATGACTGACATAAAAAAAACCTTGCTTACACACACACACAATTCAGTTTTATTATCATGATGCTAATGTAACGCACACACACACACACACACCAATTATGTTGAAAAGCCAGTGTTGAATAAAAAGCTTTAAAAACATGTTTTGTCATAATCCTTATTGCATAATGTTACATCTCACCTTGGTGAATATTATGTTACATCTCACCCCAGGGTATGTTACAACTAACCTGGACTATTGGGTGAATTGTAACAGTTCACTCATTGTGTTTGAAACTAAACCATGCATTTTCTGTTTGTGCTGCTCCAAGATTAATATCTTGGTATTTTCAGTGTTTTTCCGCGGGGGGGGGGGGGGGGGGAGAATGGTGAGTGGGGCCCCTAGGTTTACGGCTTTGGGGGGGGATTCCGTTTTTTTTTTTTTTTGGGGGGTGCCGTTGGGGGGGCGGGCCGCCCCCCTAAAATAATGGCAGGGGAAACACTGGTATTTAATAGCAGACGCTTGTAACTAGTTTGAATCACATTTTGAATGCACTGGCTTAAAATAACTCCAAGATACAGAAATGTAAAAAATGTTACAACCATCCCCGGTCTCCCCCTACTTTTGCACGATTTTAGCAATCCTATAAGATCATTGCAAATCACAATGTGCGACATGGATCTGATAAATATAACTTGGGTACGACATGTATGCAGACTGTACCATGATGACACCCATTGACTCAGACTACAACGCACGTTACTATAGAAGCCTCCGTTACTCATTTGAAAACATAACTAGTAACGAAGGAACGCTGAGTTGCTTCATTAAAAACGTATTGTATCACTGTATTAAAAGCTCAATGTATTATGTAGAGTATTATGAGAGAGAGAGATGGACTGAGCGATTGTGATTACCTGCATCTGATAGAGCATTCATTCTTCAGCTCAATCTCATGTTCACAATAAAACATTAGTTTGAATGTATGCGGAGGAAAGCGATATCTTTGTCATACTATTCTTTCATCTGTTAGGGGGATTTCCGATGGCAGCGCTGCTCACTGCATTTGTTAACTGCGTCTTACAAGCAGTGGTGGAACGAGTACTGAAAATTTGTACTCAAGTACAAGTACTGTTACATTGCTGAAATAATACTCAATTACAAGTAAAAGTACTGGTGTCAACACAGTACTTAAGTAAAGTACAAAGTACTCCTCTCAAAAACTACTCAGAGTACTTTTTAGTCTGCGATTTTTAATGAATTACCAAAAATTATTCATATCAAAGATCTATGTGTATAATAGCTACTTTGAACAAAACCCACTTTTATCTTATTGACAAAGTACGTGAATTAGTGGTCGTGATCCAGGAATTTCTAACTTCAATACCTTGAAGCACCTAGAGAGGACCTAGTGAGGACCTCTACAGCCCTGAAAGTCAGCAGAGACCAGGACAACTAGATGAGCCCCAGATACAGATCCCCAGTAAAGACCTTGTCTCAGACGACCACCGGGACAAGACCACAGGAAGCCAGTTGAGTCCTCTGCACAATGTGATTTTGCTGCAGCCTGAAATTGAACTGCTTGTTTTGTCTGGCCAGAGGAGAACTGGCCTTTTGACTGAGCCTGGTTTCTCCCAAGGTTTTTTCTCCATTCTGTCACCGATGGAGTTTTGGTTCCTTGCCGCTGTCTTGCTTAGTTTGGGACACTTCATTTCCAGCGATATCGTTGACTTGATTGCACAGAGACTATTTAAACTGAACTGAGCTGGATGATGACATCACTGAATTCAATGATGAACTGAGTTTAACTGAAATTTAGTGTTTACTGTTGTCCTTTTGCATTATTACACACTATTTTTCCTATTTTATACTGTAAAGCTGCTTTTTGACACAATCTGTATTGTTAAAAGCCTATATAAATAAAGGTGACTTGACTATAAACAAATAAAATATAAAGTACCCGTGAAACGGAAGTTGCCACTGTTCCCATGTGAACAGCAGTTGAACATGGGTCAGTCGGTCCTAAGGGATGGGCGAGTTCCGTTCGGAAGGAAGGGGCAATGGCCTCCGTCGCCACCGGCCGATCGAAAGGGAGTCTGGTTCAGATCCCAGAACCTGGAGTGGCGAAGACAGGCGCCGCGAGGTGCCCAATGCGGTAACGCAAACGAACCCGGAGAAGCTGGCGGGGGCCCCGGGAAGAGTTCTCTTTTCTTTGTGAAGGGCCGGGCACCCTGGAATGGGTTCGGCCCGAGAGAGGGGCCCACGCCCTGGAAAGCGCCGCGGTTCCGGCGGCGTCCGGTGAGCTCTCGTCGGCCCTTGAAAATCCGGGGGAGAAGGTGTAAGTCTCACGCCGGGCCGTACCCATATCCGCAGCAGGTCTCCAAGGTGAACAGCCTCTGGCGTGTTGGAACAAGGCGGCGTAAGGGAAGTCGGCAAGTCAGATCCGTAACTTCGGGATATGGATTGGCTCCAAGGGCTGGGTCGGTCGGGCTGAGGTGCGAAGCGGGGCTGGGCCCGCGCCGCGGCTCGGGGAGCGGCCGCCCCGTGGCGCCCCCTCCCATTCCCGCCTCCGGCGTGCGGCGCCAGGCCCCCCCTGGAGTGTTGTGATATATTTCCGAGTGAAATGGAATATTGAATAAAGGGTGGGGTTTTATTGTGGTGCACCTCCACTCCAACTCTTGCTCATAGCAGATTCACGGTTGAATCGGAGTGGTTAAGAAAATCTGCTTGTTACGTCTGATATCACGCTTCACAGCTTCTGGGTCCTAACGCTCTGCCAGAAGCCCCCCAAAAAACAACAAACATATATACACTCACGATGTCATGTAATACTGAAAAAAATTATAACCCTAACCTTTATCTCCATACTGAAATCCCAGATGGCCAGACAGTGGTTCAGCTTAAATATTAGTGTCTGAGACACTGTGAGCACGGAGACTGTAATGTACACAGCAAATTTTTAAATGCTTAGCTTAAATATGTAATATTAATTAAATAATGCTTATAAATGGCTGCTGAGATAGTGTTCTCAAGTGAAATAAGTAGAGGCATGCACCAGGTATCAGCAGTCCTTACGTCATGACTTAACAAGAGGATTCTCCCGAAGCCGTCAAACTGACGTCATCAGAGCAAGAACGCCATTCCAGAGCGGAAGTGAATTTTCAGTTTTTGATTAAAGATTACGACGGCAGACGATTTTTTCCCTAGTGTATTGACTTGCACAGTTCAATTGTTCACAACAAGACTAGTAATGTGCACTAAAAAATAAGTAGGGTCATTTTTGATTTCAGGACGACTAATAATTTTCAATACCACTGGCAAAACTAACACATACTGTATACTTTAAAAAAATTGTACATCCCTTTTGTCAAGGCAATCATTTCAAGTTTGAATTGGTTTAATCCAAGTCGTCTAAACAGACACATTTCTTTATATGATTTAACAGCTTTTTAATATAGGCTTTTATTTACGATGCATCGAAATTGATCATTACCATTACAAAATCTCAATCTTAAACCATTTTTGCTCATTCTGTGTATTTGGTTTTCTTTAAATAAATGAACTTGGTGCAAAAGCTTACAGCACCAGGAGCTTGATTTCAAACTGAAATTGAATTTGCAAAAAAAAAGACACGTACAATTTCAGTATAAATATAACTCACCTCACGTCTGTTGAGTTATCCGAAATACGACCACTGAATTTTTATAAGCAATGATTAAGAGCCCATTACAGTGGGTACGGAAAGTATCCAGGCCACCTTAAATTTTTCACTCTTTGTTATATTGCAGCCATTTGCTAAAATTATTTAAGTACATTTTTTTTCCTCATTAAAGGACCCCATATTGACAGAAAAACACTGAATTTTTGACATTTTTGCAGATTTATTCAAAAGGAAAAACTGAAATATCACATGGTCCAAATATTCAGACCCTTTGCTCAGTATATAGTAGAAGCCCCCTTTTGATCTAATACAGCCATGAGAATCTTTTTGGGAAAGATGCAACAAATTTTTCACACCTGGATTTGGGGATCCTCTCCATTCCTCCTTGCAGATCCTCTCCAGTTCTGTCAGGTTGGATGTAAACTTTGGTGGACAGCCATTTTTAGGTTTCTTTAGAGATGCTCAATTGGGTTTAAGTCATGGCTCTGGCTGGGCCATTCAAGAACATTCACAGAGTTGTTGTGAAGCCACTCCTTCGTTATTTTAGCTGTGTGCTTTAGGGTCATTGTCTTGTTGGAAGGTAAACCTTTCGGCCCAGTCGGAGGTCCTGAGCACTCTGGAGAAGGTTTTCGTCCAGGATATCCCTGTACTTGCCGCATTCATCTTTCCCTCGATTGCAACCAGTCATCCTGTCCCTGCAGCTGAAAAACCCCCCCACAGCATGATGCTGCCACCCCATGCTTCACTGTTTTGGGACTGTATTGGACAGGTGATGAGCAGTGCCTGGGTTTTCTCCACACATACCGCTAGAATTAAGGCCAAAAAGTTCTATCTTGGTCTCATCAGACCAGAGAATCTTATTTCTCACAATCTTGGAGTCCTTCATGTGTTTTTTTAGCAAACTCCATGCGGGCTTTCATGTGTCTTACACACTGTGCCATAAAGCCCCGACTGGTGGAGGTTTGCAGTGATGGTTGACTTTCTACAACTATCTCCCGACTGCATCTCTGGAGCTCCGCCACAGTGATCTTTGGGTTCTTCTTTACCTCTCTCACCAAGGCTCGTCTCCCCCGATAGCTCAGTTTGGCCGGACGGCCACATCTAGGAAGGGTTCTGGTCGGCGAAAAAAACCCCCCCCAAAACGTCTTCCTTTAAGGATTTTGTAGGCCACTGTGCTCTTAGGAACCTTATGCAGCAGAATTTTTTTTGTAACCTTGTCCAGATCTGTGCCTTGCCACAATTCTTTTTCTGAGCTCTTCAGGCAGTTCCTTTTTACCTCATGATTCTCATTTGCTCTGACATGCACTGTGAGCTGTAAGGTCTTTATAGACAGGTGTGTGGCTTTCCTAATCAATTCCAATCAGTATAATCAAACAAAGCTGGACTCAAATGAAGGTGTAGAACCATCTCAATGATGATCACATAAATGGGACGCACCTGAGTTAAATATATGATGTCCCCCCCCCCCCCCCCACCGCAAAGGGTCTGAATACTTAGGACATGTGATATTTCAGTTTTTTCCCTCCTTTTCTTTTTTAATACATCTGCAAAAATGTCAACAATTCTGCATTTTCTGTCAATATGGGGTGCTGTGTACATTAATGAGGAAAAAAAAAAAAAATGATTTTAGCAAATGGCTGCAATGTAACAAAGAGTGAAAAATTTAAAGGGGGCTGAATACTTTCCGTACCCACTGTATGTTAGCCCTATTTATTTAGCTAAATGTAACTCAGATGGCTTTGACGTGTAATGTCTGTACAATGTATTGAATGCAGTTAGGCAGACTAGGATTGTTACAAATCAACAATATCCCCATTCCAAAAAACTGTTCTAAGCCTAAACTTTACTTTGTAAAGAATAAAGTTTCATCATCGTTGTTGTTTGAAAGACTTTCTGGTGCATTTCACCTTCGTCACAATAAAATTCCCGTAGGAATTTTCATCTGCAGGGTGGACTCTATCTGATAACTTTTTGACAAAGTTTATCCAGAGCAAAAAAAAAAAAAAAGATTCAGTTCTACTTTAAAAGCACGCGAGATCGCGATTGCACAAGCAATATCGGATCGAGTGAGAGGACAGGCAGCTCATTTGTATAAGTTAGGCCTATTTGAGAGCTCACATCCAGTTTTCTGCGATTACATGACTGTTCTCAAGTTACAATAAAGAGCTCGCCACATTTGCGCAGGGATGATTAAAATTATGCGGGATACCTGCAATCCGGCGGACATTCAGACTCTGCTATTGACAGGATGCGTGTCAAACTCGCTGTCGGAGAGGAAAGAGAGGCGCAGCTTGTAAAGCGGCGGCTGTTCCCGGTTCAGATATCAGGGCTTTTATTGGTCAGTTTACGATCAGATAGCTACTGAAGTACCATGAAAGGTTTGAATATCAATTCAAATTGTCGGCGTACTCAGTAACGAACTATGAATTAAAAGTAACGAAGTAGATTATTTTGCTTAATTTGTACTTAAGTACAATTAAAAGTACAGCTTTTAAAATACACTCAAAAAAGTACAAGTACACGAAAAAACTACTTTAATATAATTACAGTAACGTGAGTCGTTGTAATTCGTTACCTCCACCACTGCTTACAAGGTTGTTGAAAGTAAAATAACTTTGTTTACAACAGCGTTTCAATCAGTCTTTCAATATAAAAGTCTTTATTTTGCGGACTTTTACAAAAAAAACATCTTCTTTGTCGCCATCTAGAACGGGCGGGACAGTGAACTAAAATCACCATCACTCCTAACCCATAGACTGTAAAAAAAAAAACATGGACATAGTGTCCGTGACATCACCCATAGTTTTCTGAAGAGCGTTTTTGAAGCCTAAAGTGGGCAGAGCGGCCGTCCGCCATCTTGGCAGTGTGTCACTCACGGATAATCGAAAACGGGCAAAGGTTACTTCCGTGTTGGTTTCAAGAGAGAGACTGGAAGGTTGCCACTTGCTCCAAACACACACAGTTTCTCAATATCAAATACTGTTATTAAACACTATTATTTATTGTATAATAATATTTAATAAACAACAACAGCCATCATGAAAGTTATATAAAAATATAAAGCTATGAATCTTTCCCCTGAATCACCTCATCCAATACTATTTGCTCTGGGACAAATAATAGATTAAGGAGACCAAAGATTGCCCATTAGATTTACCCAAAACAAATTATATCTCATGTTTAACCACTATAGAGACATCAGAACAGCGGCAAATTCCAGAAGAACTGGCCGAGGTGAGGCTGCCTCTCGGCGGGTTCATGAGCGCTGAACTGCCGCTGACGGCCTGGAGCTCACATCTCCGAAATCGTTGAAGCAAATTTTCAAATAGGTGTTATCTTTATTAACAAACGGCATATTTGAAGACTAAACAACTACATTCTCACCTAAAAAACTCTTAAAACTACAATCTGTTACATAAAAACAGTATTATTTATAAAATTGTGTGGAGTGAAACGGCTCCCATGGCGATATTGGGTGGATATCTTATGGATAAAAAAAAACTCTCAGCCAATCAGATTCGAGGGCCATAAGACCTCTCCGCCAATCAGATTTGAGGGCTATAAAGAACTGTTGTAT
Source organism: Sinocyclocheilus anophthalmus (assembly GCA_018155175.1). Classification (NCBI taxonomy): domain Eukaryota; kingdom Metazoa; phylum Chordata; class Actinopteri; order Cypriniformes; family Cyprinidae; genus Sinocyclocheilus; species Sinocyclocheilus anophthalmus. The sequence goes on along the minus strand of JADLZN010007854.1, from coordinate 67,346 downwards.
AAAAATGCATATTTTTGCGTTTACGGAGCGAATCCTTCGTTTATTCTTTACCCCCATAATTCGCGCAAATCGTCATGGGGGCATATGTTAAAGGTGGATAGTTGAGCGAACGAGTGACCGAATTCGAACACTGGAGAGAGCTGCAGACGCCATCTTCCGGTGAGGAGCGGGAATTCTTTTGGCGCAACGCTCACCATGCATACAGACATGCACATTGGTTGTATGATCGTTTTAACTAACTAATCAACTAATCAAGTCCTCTAGGCTTATTTGAAAACTGCATGGTATGTGTGTTGGAGCAGGGTTGGGAAAAAAATTCTGCAGGGCTCCGGCCCTCCAGGAATTGAGTTTGACACCCCTATTTTAAAGGGATTGAATGATTGCACTCAATAATACCCACTATGGCGTCGGCGATCACTGCAGATGGCTGTCTCCTCAAATAATGCACTTATATAAGCTCAAGACTTGATGGAACTTCTTCAGTATGTTTGACATCACATTACAGGTACTGATTTAAAATAACTGACAAAATTCTGCTGGCAAGATCATGATGTTTGTGCTTCGATTATAATCCAAGGATGCCTGTGAGAAAGTGTTTTTCAGCGTACAACGGCCATGCTGACCACATGTGATTGGATCAACCGAGACCGATCTTAATACCAATTGTAAACTTTGTGTCAGTCACTCTTCTCTTTTTCGGAAAATATTATTTAAAAAGTGATATTTACCCAGAATGTGTAATGTAAACACACAGACCCTCTACAAACACACCATGATGTATGTTAATACAACCTTGTCTGAGAGACCCTTTTCTCTTTAGTCTCTTGTTATAAGTTTGTTTTAATTCCTGGATAGTTATTAAAGACACTCTAAGACTCTTAGACAATGCTGGTCTGTAAGTCTGCCTGAAGGGGAACCAGCTAACATTTATTTGGCTCTCAGTCAAAAACACTCTGTCAGTGAAAGTGACAGTTTAGATGGGAATTAATAGGGCTGCAAATTCCTGAAGGGCCTTATGGTGCAATTAAATATATTTTTTTTTGACTGACTCATTACAGAAACATTTTCAAAGCTGTGGGACTTGAGAAGAGAGGTTGAAACTTATTTTTTTAAGACTGCAGGTGCAGGATAAGTCACTCAGGTGACTGTGTGATAAATGAATTTGATAAATAGGAAATGTTTTTCTCACTTTCGTAGAGGGAACAGAACTGATGGGCCTCACACTTGCTTGGCTGAGCATGTCCTTGACAGTTCGTCATTGTCAGATCTACAGCCTGGAACCCTCTGTACTTCCTGGGAATCTGCACTTTATAAAATCAGCCTCAAAAAAGCAATTGAATTAGGTCCAGTAGGAAGCAGAATTTAAGATTATGTTTTTATAAAACATGATAAAAAATATGATTGTATCTGTCCTTTTGTAATAGTAGTGGGTCGCACTTCTTGTGTTTCAATGTTTACGATGCAGTAAACACCACTGAGCAATCAACGCCCTCTTGTGGTTGCTGGAGGAAGCAATCAAGTGTTGTCTTTAATAGAAGAACATTAGCGACATCTGCAGTGCAGTAGTTTAAATTGCACTTTGATCTATCTTTGAGAATAAAGACTATATTACTTATTAGATTTAATTATAAAATATCAATTATTAATATACAAGTATTATGAGAAATTATTTCACTTTGTTTGCTAGAGTGATAACATTGCGTTACTGAAGACTGAGAGAATGGCAATGACATCTGATCATAACAGTGAAGCTGCACAAGTTTCAGCAGTTATGTGCTTGGACAGAAGCCCTGAAGCAACATACCACATTCAGCAACTCTGTTTTTAAAATGACTGGAACTAGAGAAGGTGCAATAACTAACAGTAGCAGTGTTAAGAAAAATTCTTCTGAATTTAAGAAGTCATTATTATCGATATAGAAGGGGCCCAATCTGAGATACCTGCTCTATGGCTTCATCAATGCATCTGAAAATACTACAAATACTTTTATATTGTAAATAAGAATGACAAAATAATGACTGCGTCATATTCAAATAAATAATTAAAACCTGTTTACTTTAACATTACTTATACAATGTTTAAAAAATAAAGGTGTTGGCTGTGATTTCATTTTGTCCTGAAAGTCAACCTGACTCTGATTCTTTTCATGAAATTACATGCATAGCTGCTAGTGCAAGATATTACAAAAGGATGCTGACAAGACATTGTAACTTGTCTAAACTGGTCCAGTACCATGTTAGATTTCTTGCAGTAGCTTCTGTACAAAACCAATATTAAGGTTCAGTTTATACATAGAAACAGAGACAAGAAGAGTTAGTTTTTTTAACTAGTTGCTTTATATTATAATTGCATTTTATTTTTGTCTTATTTAAAGAGACCGTGTGTTAGCTGTATGGCTTGAGGAAAAGCATATGGTCTCCAATGAGAGCTGCATGAAAACATCTGCCATAAGAGGGCACCAGAGGCACAACACACAGTTGTGAAGTTATAAGCTGTCAGGTTTTCATTATTCATTATTCATGACCATGAGCTTTTGTTCAGTGAATGCAACACCGGGTGTCTGGCCCATCGTGGTGCTTTCTCTTTCAAACTGCGACAGGTGGGAGTGAACACACATAATCTCTGTACAGGAGAGACTTGGTGTTGTTTCAAAAGGAAATATATATCAGTAAAATTAGTTGAAAAATATCGGATATTGGCAAAATTCCAATATCATGCATGCCTAGTTAAAACGTCAAAGTGGTAACTTGTACTACGTTGTGTAACATTTCAAGTAGATACATTTTACTGTGGTCAGTAAAGTAATTTTACAATTGCTATATATTGAAGTATGATAAAATGTACTTTAAAAATTAACATGACTATTAGCAGCACAACTGTAATAAACATTGATAATAGTGTTTCTTGAGCACAAAATCAGCATATTAGAATGATTTTTGAAGGATCATGTGACACTATTATAGTAATGGCTGCTGAAAATTCAGCATTGTCATCAAAGGAATAAATTACATGTAAAAATATTTTAAAACAGTAAACAGTTATTTTATTCTTTCATTATTTTTTATTGCATCATAAATTCACCCAAAAAATTAATTATTGTACAAACACAAAATGCAAAGAGGTCCCCAGAAATTCCTTTGAAATTGCAATATTTCAAAATATATCTTTTATTGTGTTTTTTTATCAAATAAATGCAGCATTGGTGAGCATAAGAGACTTCTTTCAAAAACATGTTAAAAATTATTAATCCCAAGCTTTTGAACGGTAGTGTAACATTTCAATTTAGAATACACATTATAAGTGTTTGAAGACTGTAAACACAAAAGAGTCTTGCAAATACTTTTTATAGTCTCTTGAAAATGCAAATGCATTTAGCTTGCTTTGGGCAGGACGACAGAAGGGCCTGGCTTTAGGCAACCAAAAATGGAAACTTTAATTACAGACTACTACAATGATCCCACATCTTTTGTGGTCTTGTTGCATGCAGTTCCTTGAAAGGAAATGTTTAAACTGACAGACACCAACACCCTTGTGATTCACTTAATGACAAAAATCTTGCAAGAAAAGACAATCACAAAGTTACAGACTCTAGTTATCAGCAGATATGCTGATAATGCCTACAATATGATGTCTACATTTTGGTGCGCACCCATATATATTTGGTCTAGTTCAAAACTATTACTCTTCTGTGAATGTGTGTGACTGAGCTGTTACCTATTAACCTGTTGGAACAGACTGCTGTGTGTACACTCATGTCTTGCCAAGGTATTTACCATTTCCTTTTGACATGCAGACAAAATCCATAGAAGGTTTTCCCTGTAAAGCAGAAAACTCTGAGAGAGATTTTAGCATATTAATGTTACAATAATTTTAGAATATAATCTTTATACAAAGACTGTAATAGATCTGGGTTTTAACAGCTGAAAAAATGAAACAACTTATCACACATAATGGTTCTTTTCCTCGTCAAGATTGTGATTCATGTTTTAAGCCGGAAAACATGAGTGAGAGCTAGACACAGCTGAAAGAACAAGGGGAAACTGTGAGACAGGCCAAAGTGTCAGGGCCTCTCTATTTGTCTGAACAGGAGGAGGGGCTGGGGGAATAAGGTGGGGACTATGCTAATGGTTTGAGAGGAAGTGAGGGAAGACTACAGGAATGTGTTGGAGATTTCAGGGAGAGTTCAGCTGGGAACGTGCTATCTGCCAAAAGAAGAAAAACGGAGAGACAGATAAACGTTAAACAGATTAAAACATGCCCCATTTCACTGTGGTACCAGTGCAGGATAACTCTCCGTCCAACTATGACAGTCTAGAGGGAATAAACTGGGTGGATTACAGAGACACAGGACAGGGAGGATACCCTGGACATGGAGACACAGTTAGCTCAGATGGTAAGTTTTTATTTATTTATATATTTATTTATCACTGTGAAAACCAGTTCTCTAGTCATAAAACTTGGGTTTAACTACCTCATGAGCTGAGTTTGAAAGTTTATTCGGTTTAAAAGTTTGATTTAACCCTAGTATTCTTGACAAACATCAAACTATCAGCAATACGGTAACCATGGCAATTGTTCAGTCACTAACGTCATAGAACCCACTGACCACTTACAGCCCAGTTTTTGGGAAAATCTGAAGGAGCTTTATCATGTTGGCAAAGTTGTATCTCCATAAAATGACGTGTATATATGATATAAGGGGAGGTATTTAAGAGTAACTCAAGCCGGGACTCTTGGCACAGTGATGACATGCCAGACGCCACATTGGTGTCAAGGAAAAGACAATCACAGAAGCAAAGCAGAGGGGGGGGGGGGGGGGGGGGGGGGGGGGGCGGGACCGGGAGTCTGTAATAATGGGACAGGCCTCAAGTATTCATGTACACAAAAGATGGAGCCTTCTCTCTTTGTGCCAAGACAGTTGAGGCTATAACTGGCATTTCTTTCCTCCATTTTGTTCCTTTTCTCTAGCACATTTTAAAAGAGAGCAAATTTCTATTCATTGTAAGTCGAGACCATGTGCAGCCCAAAGGCAGGAATAAGAGACATCAGCATCGGTTTACTGCAGCTGTAATTGGCATACGGAGAGACCACCAGGTCTGTGGAGACACAACTGTCTTTTTACCCTTTGTGTGTTGGAGTAAAAGGGTGTAAATTTGGGAGTAAGGCTTTTTGTAAATGGGTATGAACCACAATGAATAAACACTTGGCTAAATACAGTAATTAGGCAAAATGACTGTATATTAATTGCTTACTGTTAGTAAGGTCATGAGAGTGTTGCTAGGGCCAGTCTTGTCACATTTTGGCCCCCCTCGGCTTTGTAAAAAAGAAAAAACTAATAATATCTTGCATCAAATTCAATGTACATAGAAGAAGCGAACTAGAAGGGTTTGCATTGAAGGATCACTACAGTAATTTAAGTAAATAATAATCTAATAATAATAATAATGCATACATGCAGATTCTTGCCATACAGCATTCCATAAATGATAATTAATTGTTAATTATACAGCTAATGAATCAATCATTGCAACAACAAAGAACCCCATCATCTCAAATGGACAGCAAACATTAAGTAAAAAAATCTAGTGGTAGATAATCCAAATGAAAGACAGATTCAAAAAGGACATTTAATCACAGAAAAGTAGAAAATGCAAATATACTATATAAACGCAAAGTGATATTCACGTCATGCATTTCTCATGTATTTTTGGGAGTCTTTACTGGCTCTTTAAACTCTCTCTCTCTCTCTACTTTGAGCATGGAAATTACAGACTGGAATACCTGCAGAAGTACAATGTACGATTACATAATCCTATTTCTTAGTTTATAATTTCCTAGCAGAAGATGTGTTTGTCCATGACAGGGCAGGTCTGACTTGAATAAATCCTGTGCTGGCCCTTAATATGTTTGCATTTGTGAATAAAATTCAGCAGTAGCCTCACCTATTGACCTCATAGAGGGTCTTCAGAAGATTTAAGTGTGTGTCCTCACAGCACACCATGACATCAGAAAAGGTGGTAGCGGAAATTGTAGGTGGGCATTGAGGTTGTAGATCTCTTTATACCAAATAAGTTTGTGTGATATTCTCTGTGTAAGCAAGGATGTAGGTTGATGAAGAAGAGTGGTCTTATGTGGCAGTCGCACTGGGGGATCATTTAACTTTAGGAGGGGCAGAGCAGAAGGAGGGTGTGCACACTGCTAACTTTGTTTTTTAGCGTGTCAGCTCAGCGATGTTTAGAGCAGGACTGCACACTGCGGTCATTGTGCTGAAACAGGCCTGTAATGGAAAAGCATCAGCTCTCAGTAAAACCCATGAACCACGTCATGCCTTACTTCCACGTTACTTACAAAGGTGACAAAGACATTTATAATGTCGCAACAGATTTCTGCAACTCAACACCACACGCACACACACCCCTCCACTGTTGGTACATGAAGCATAACAACAACTAAATTTTAAATAGAGGAACAAATTCATACTGACATCACATGATAACAGGTTACTAAACAAGATAACAAATTCAACAAAACCTGCAATGGGAAAAACAATGCAATAGCCTAATATTAACTATTAATGCTGGGAAAAATCAAAAATTAGACTCTTTTCTGTGTAGTCCTTGTGTTGATATCTTAAAGTATATTGAAATAAATAAATACATAAATAATGCAGTGCATTATTGGCGTTATTCACTTTTTTTCACAGTGTTGCTTTCATAGAGCTTTTGAGTATTTATTCTATCTGTCTTTTGCTAATGTTTTAAATTGGAACTTCATCAGTATAGCTTCTTCTCCCTTGTTAACGCACATCAAAGCCTTTGTTCATTCTGCTCTCCCAGCAGGGTCCAATTCCACAGACTTACTTGTGTAACAAACGTCTCTTCTCATGAAAAAGGCGTAAAAGTGGCAGTCCACCCCTTTTGTTTGTAAAGGCTAAAACACTGGTAAAAGCTTGGGTGTGTAAATGTGTTAAACTGTTAAAAAGGTATTGGTGGGACTAAAATGAAACCATAAATAAATAAAATAAATGGTAAGCATTAATGCAATGTAAAAGCCACTAATTTCCCAAGTATCCTATACATAAATGAATAATGTTAATATGACTGTTCTTAAGATACTTACTGGAGCTGTTGACTTGTAATAAAGGATCGGGAGAGTGATGTGTCATGCAGGACAAACAGAGTGGGTTATGCAGTTATGAAGTTAATGAGCACAATGGTTAGTCTCAAAATTCAAAACACTAATACAAATCATCACAGACAGAAGCACACATGAGTGAACACACACCTGCTGTTAACAATGTACTTACACAGCGGATATTATTATTACAATCACGTCAGGTAAGCAAGTACACCATCATAACACATTACATTGCTAAAAAGGGCTAAATCAGGCTAAACAGCATGACTTTCACTCATGAAATGTTGAATGAAGACATTAAATGTTTAATAAATGGGATGTTTGACCAATTTCACACATAACCTCCTTGCCAGCTAGTTTATTTCTTCGTGAGGTTAATCAGGTTTGCATTTTCCAACACAACGTGTTTTTGTCTCTTCAGTATATTCCACTTTGGAGGTAAATACGCTATTTGCTCTAAAGCTGGTCTACCTTTGGGCTATTGTCTGAGCAACAATTTGCAGAGGTTTGAACAGAGCTGTTTTCTGCAGCTGGTTACCAAATGTGCCTGAGTCTTCCCTTGTACTGTGCAATAACAGCTTATGTGTGTCAATCTTTTAAGATTGTTGAAAACCAATGACTGTGTAGCATCTAAAGGAATGATTTTACAATCTTCACTGTAAACAAGTAATGCTCTTGCCCACTAGATTGGATAAATGTTGCTATTGTGAGCATGTGAAGTCTCTCAGTTCACTTTAAACAACACATGCGTGAGGTTAGTAGTTTTGGCTTTGATCTGCAACTTTTGGCACAACCCTGTTAACGTGTTCGGACCTGCCACCCTAAAGCTCCTGCTTCCCCCTCCTGCAGTTACACAGCACGACACATTCTTTATTGGGCCTGTCAAATCATTTCTGTTAGGCGTTGTGTGGAAACAATCCAGCAAACATATCTGGTATACATATCAGTTCCTTTCAAACATTTCTTGCTCAGGATACAAATTGTTAACATCTTTGTAATGTTCAAAAACTAAATACATTTTATCTCACAGATTAAGGCAAGACATATTTGTCCACGTATAACGCTAGATGGCAGCATTTGACCATTTTTTTTCTAGGTTGTGTTATACAATAATGTTATGGTATTGATTTGAGACCACTATATTGATTGATTGATTGAAGGAATTTTAATGAAATTTAATCAATACATTTTAATAAATTCAGGATTTCATAGTATTTGGCATGTCTTTTATCCAAGCAGTGAACATGTTCAGTGTCACAAATTTACTTATTTGATTAGTGACCAGATAAATTAATGTAATTATTTATTTTAGCAGTGGCTTTGCTAGGGATTCTGGGCCATTGCACTGATTTTTCCCTGGGGCCCCTGTTGTGGACCCCTCTCAACCTCTGGGCCCTATGCACTCTGTCCCCCTTTTCCCCCGGGTATAGCGGCGCCCCTGGATCCCAGATTCATTTGGATCCCAGATTTTCAATACCAGTTCAGATAATAAAGAACATATTCAAGTATAATACTCCACTGGAGAATGGCTATTCCATTTTCTGCATTTTCAGGCATTTTATTAAACGAGTGTTTAAAATGTGTTAACATTCTGGATTAAAAGTTTTGTGGAAGGCCTTTATTGTGATTTTGTGTGTGTTCATCACTCTAAATACTTTGTGTGATTCTGCTCAGATGTTAAATCTGTTGTGTAAGTGTGTAGCAGGGTTTCTGATTTATCAGTTGATGCTATTTGAACCAGAGGGTCAGTGTGTGTGTGTAAATGTAAAGTGTGTGCATGCACATTTTAGCAAATGTACCATTGGCATGGGTGTGCGTGCGTGTGTTTGTGTGTAAATTCTGATTCCCATCGCTCTCTCAGTAACAGTTAATAGTTCACATTGACCTGGATATAGACTATGAGCACAGCTCAGAGTGCTGCCTGCCTTGCTGTACATAGACAAACATGCTGATCCACAACAATGCTCATGCAAACTCTACCCATAATGGCAAATTAACCCTGGACGCAGGTGAGTGAGACCTATACCAAGCAAACTGCAAGGGTAGAGATTTCAATTTAATCTTGACATCAGACCAGTTGCTATTTTTTTTTTGTTATATATTTGTGAGCAACTGATTAATTGCAAATTGAAGTCTGTAATGTAGACTAATATGGGAAGGAATATGTCCAAGTATCTCTTTCTGAAATATCACCTCCAATTTGGTCTTTTCAATTTCTAATGTCTGACTTCTACCCTCCATAGAGCAAAAAGAAAAAACGCTAAATTTGAACAATTGGATAGACAGGCTAATATATTCAATGTGGGTGTCAGACTCTAGTGCAAAAAAGTGTCTAGGAAACGGATATAGACCAAACTGCATAATTATGATGAACTTGACAAATTGGTGTCTATCACAGTATGCGTCATTAAGACAGGCACTGCATTTGGGTGCCTTGTTTTAGCAGTGTTTGTATTGACATTTGTTGTGAGAGCACAAAACAATCGAACGGATTAAGTGTTCAGATTCAGTGACCTGATTAAAGGGAACAGCTGCAAGGCATTATTTGTTTATGTGAAACTTTTTATTAAATTAAATAATTGAAAGGACTACAAATTCAGCTTCCGTATTTGTTTGTTTAACACACTCCACCACTACATACTGATACATTTATTTTTAATTTGTTTCCATTTTTATTTACATATCTGAGGAGGATAATATTTTTCAAAAATAAAAGTATTTTGATTCAGTTCTTGCACAATTACACAATGTAAGAGTGTAAAGAATAGGATAATGGTCACATCTAATTAGTGGGCGTAGGTCAGGAAATTACATTATAAATGTGGGCAAAGCTTACAGTTATTCTGAGAAAAAAATGGCTGGATAAGTATTTCTTTCTTTCTTTCTATTCCCCTCATCAGTTAAATGGGCAGTAAATATAAAACCAATCTAGATTAAATAAGTTATATTTATGTGATGATACAACATATGGAAAATGATAATAGAATAATAAGTATAATGATAAATATAAAAATAATTATAAATAATAATAATAATAGGATAATAAAATACAATTAAATCAAATTGAAGATGATCTGTTGGTAAAGAAAAAAAAGATTAATTAAATAAAAAGCTAATGGACACAACATGCACCCACTACATATCAATGATGTATATGCCTGTTAAATCCAGTAAATAAAGTTTCAATATCAACCCTCCCTCCAGGTCATGGCAATCATAAAGAAGACAGTCCTTTCCTCAGCACTTCTGACTCAGCATCTAAGAGGAATGACTACTATGACAAAAACTTGGCCCTGTTTGAGGTTCATTTCAAATTTTCATTTACTTCTTCTTTTTTTAATATTTCTCGCTAAATATATCATCTAAAATCTCAATAATGTTCCCAAATTCAACATTAAAAAATGAGCATTTTTTTCATGTTATGTTATGGGTAGAATTCTGTTATATGTTTTAGTATGTTTGTTACTGACGTGTATCTTTCCATAGGAAGAGCTGGATATCCGGCCGAAGGTCTCGTCTCTTCTCAGTCGGCTGGTCAGTTACACAAATGTTACTCAGGGAGCCAAAGAACATGAAGAGGCAGAAAGTGCTGATGCATCCAGAAGACAAGTGCCCAAGGTTACAAAGTGTTATTTTCACTATAATAAAAAAGGCAACATTATATTTTCACTGTAACCAAAACATCTGCAACAATGTGGTTCTGAAGGACTTTTCCCTCTTCTACTTTGTTCTCTGTAGTCTCCGAATATGGGCACACTGATGGGAGTGTACCTGCCATGTCTGCAGAACATCTTTGGTGTGATTCTCTTTCTGCGTCTCACCTGGATAGTAGGAACAGCAGGTGTCGTCCAATCCTTCCTCATTGTTCTCATGTGCTGTTCCTGTGTGAGTTGTTGCAGACACACCCTGTCAAACACCCTGTCAGGCTCACTCGTACTTTTGCTTTTCCTTGTGTGTCTTTACTGTTAACAAACAATCTAGCATTGTTTTTAATCAGTTTGACACTGACAATATAGAGAATTGTCCAAAACAAGACACGCAGAGTATGACATAATGTAAAATATGACAGTAGCCTGTCAAATAATATGGAGAAATGGAAATAGTAAGCCAGTAAATAAAGATTAACACTGACAATTTAACAGCAGTTTGCAGAGTGCTAAGATGAGAGAAAAACTAATGACTGTTCACTAGCCTGATGCTCTGTAGATAAAAAGTGTCCGTAAGTCTGGTTGTGCATGACTGAATTCTCAAAATTCTGTCGGACAGCAGTCACACAGGTTGTGTACAGTCCTTTATTATTTGTGTGCTTTTGTCAGACAGCGTGTCTGATGAGTAGCATTTTGAAATAGACTCAGAAGTTCGCCTTTTATTGCCAGGTATGTTTACACATACAAGGAATTTGTTTTAGTGACAGAAGCTCCACAGTGCAACAGAGTGAATGTGACAAGACAGGACACAGATAGTAAAAATAATAATATACAAATATACAAAATAGACAATGTACAAAATAGCAAAAACACAATATATAATAGAAACAATTATGTATGTACAGGTATGCTATGTGCAAATTTGAAATGTAATAAAGTATGTGTGTTAAATAAATAATGTATAATAGTGTTGTGTGTTCCACGTTTATTGTTAAATGTTCATGAGATGGATTGCCTGAGGTAAGAAACTGTTCCTGTGTCTGGCCGTCCTGGTGCTCAGAGCTCTGTAGCGTTGACCAGATGGCAACAGTTCAAAGAGCAGTTCAACACTTCGTGCTGGATGTGAGGGGTCCAGAGTGATTTTGGCAGCCCTTTTGCTCGCTCTGGATGAGTACAGTTCTTGGAGAGGATGGGAGGGTTGTATCAGTGATTCGCTCAGCAGTCCGGACTTTCTGCTTTAGTCTTCTAAGGTCAGTTTTGGTAGCTGAGCTGAACCAGACAGTTATTGAAGTGTAGAGGACGGATTCAGTGATGGCCGAGAAGAACTGTTTCAGCAGCTCCTGTGGCAGGTTGAACTTCCTCAGCTGGCAAAAGAAGTACAACCTCTGCTGGGCCTTTTAACAATGGACTCAATGTGAGTGTCCCACTCAGGTCCTGAGAGATTGTGGTGCCCAGGAACCTGATGACTCCACTGTTGTTACAGTGCTGTCCATGATGGTGAGTGGGGGGAGTGCAGTGGGGTTTCTCCTGAAGTCCACTATCATTTCCACTGTTTTGAGCGTGTTGAGCTCCTGGTTGCACCAGACAGCCAGCTCTTTAACCTTCTGTCTGTAAGCAGACTCGTCACCATACTGAATGAGGCCGATGAGTGTGGTCTGCAAATTTCAGGAGCTTCACAGAGGGTATTAGATGTACAGTCATTGGGTAAGGGAGAAGAGGCAGCGGGGGAGTAGGACTCAAACCTGTGGGGCACCAGTGCTGCTCGTACCGGGCTGTATGAGAATTTTCTGAGCTTACTAGCTTCGCCTTTCTGTCATGAAGGCGTTGGACACCCGGACAGACCAGAGTGGGCACGATGCTGAGTTAGTTTTGGCGGAGGGAGGTTTGGGATTATGGTTTGAAAGCCAGCTGAAGTCCACAGAACATGATCCTCACATAAGTCCCCTGTTCTGTCTAGATGTTGCAGGAATGTAGGCAAGTCCCATGTTGACGAATCCACAGACCTGTTTTTGCCTTCGGTAGGCAACTGCATGGGGGTCCATGAGTGGTCCTTTAGATAATCCAAACCATCTTCAAATGTTTCATGGCCACAGACGTTAAGCCACCAGGTCGGATCATTAAGCCAGTCAATTTTGGGTTTCTTTGACAGGGTGGTGGTGAGCGTTTGAGCTGAGGGGACTTTGCACAGCTTCCGAGTGAGCTGTTGAAGATCGTTGTGAAGATGGGGGCCATCCTGGTCAACAACAGGTTTCAGGACTAGGCTGGTTCACAACGCGTCTGGCCTGTTGTCCTTTCTCGTTAACATATGTCTTTTCTGAAGACCTGACGGCCTCATCTTCACTTATCTGGAGTGCTGTCGTGGGGAGAGGGGGGTTGCCGGAGGGGGAATGGTGTTTTTTCAAACCTGCAATAGAATTCATTCAGATCGTCTGCCAGTTGTTGATTCTCCACAGTGCTGGGGGATGGTTTCTTGTAATTGGTGATGTCTTTCAGACCTTTCCACACTGAAGCAGGGTCACTGGAAGAGAATTGGTTCCTTCGCTTTCCAGAATAAATTCCCTTTGGTGCCACTGCCTGATCTCCTTTATCCATGGGTATTTGCCGTTTATATACAAGAGATGGCCCCATTCCTGCGAGCATCTTCTTTAGCTTGATGGAGCTGTCTGAGTTTTGCAGTGAACCACAGTTTATCATTATTAATGATAAGAATGTCCTGGTTGGAATGCACATGTCTTCACAGAAACTGATATATGATGTTACAGTCTCTGTGAGCTTGTCCAGATCAGTGGCAGCGGCTTCAAAGAAAGCATGCAAGCATTATGTTAACTTAAATAGCAAGCTTGCATGCTACATTTAGTCTCCTGGAGAAAAATGTTTATAATGCATTAGCCTGGGAAACATGTATTAAATTAATTTGAGATTACATCAATCTATTTATTTATTAGATTAAGTTGCTACTATTACTGGTCAACCCTCAAATGTTGCTGTTATTGATTAGTAAGGCAGGCAGTGTGTGAGCTCTGTAACTCTGCCAATAGTGCACATAATGAGTTTGATATGTGGAAAGCACAAAATGATGTGTAACATAAGATAAAGTTAAAATGTTTAAATTTTTCAAATGTTAAGATTTTTTTTTCTATTTGTCTATTTATTCATTTTTAACAGACAATGTTAACAGCAATCTCGATGAGTGCCATAGCCACAAATGGTGTAGTTCCAGGTAATTTGAAATGTTTGTACCTTTGTATTATAACATTTGATAAAAAACAGTTCATTACCAGGAAACCTGTTAATAATTATCTTCCTACAGCTAATATTGTACATTAGAAAGAAATATCAGTATTGAAGATTTTAGATTACGTTTTTAAATTTTGATCTAATTATGATTATGACAAGGTTGATAATAGCTATCGTTATTTTCCTACAAAAATGTATTTATTTACTGGGTTTTTTTGCAGCTGGTGGGGCCTATTTCATGATATCTCGGTCTCTGGGCCCTGAGTTTGGTGGTGCAGTTGGTCTCTGTTTTTATTTGGGCACAACCTTCGCTGCTGCCATGTACATACTGGGAGCAATTGAAATATTTCTGGTCAGTCTCATTATTATGACAACATACACACAATGATCCAAACTACAAAATGATCCAGCTCTGATAATAATCATTCATCAACTCTTATTGTCTACAGAAATATCTGATTCCTCAGGCTGCCATATTCCATCCCGCAGATATTCATGCAGGGAGTGGTGCGATGCTGAATAACATGCGGGTGTACGGCACAATATGTTTGAGCCTTATGGCTGTGGTTGTCTTTGTGGGGGTCAAGTATGTCAACAAATTTGCCTCCCTTTTCCTGGCCTGTGTCATAATCTCCATTGTTTCCATCTATGCCGGAGCTGTCAAATCCATCTTCCTTCCTCCTGAGTTTCCGTAAAGTATCAGTTGATAGTCAAAACCAGTGGTTCCCAACCCTTGCCCTGGAGGCACCCCAACACTGCACATTTTGCATGTCTCCTTTCTCTGACATACCAGTTTCAGCTCTTAATGAGCTGATGATCTGAATCAGCTGTGCTTGATTAAGGAGACATGCAAAACATGCAGTGTTGGGGTGCCTCCAGGACCAGGGTTGGGAACCACTGGTCAAAACAATACACAAAATGTTATATGTGGATTAATGTGCCAAAAGTCTGTGCCTGTTATTTGTTTTGGAAATAAATATACATAATAGGCCTATATTGAAAGAATAAAGTCTATTTATAGCTTCATTTTTCTTAATATTTGGATCGAAGATGAACTACTTACACAGTTTTCTTGTGATGCAGAATGAAAATATATTTGGTACAAATAAGCATATAAGAACTTGTAGTTTTTATTCTTTTTCATTTAAATTGTGTAGGATCTGCATGTTAGGAAACCGCACATTGGTTCGTGATTTGTTTGATGTCTGTGGGAAGACAGTAGTTGTCGGTAATGACACGGTTCCCAGCCAGCTGTGGAAGAACTTCTGCAGCTCTGAGAATTCCAGCAGTGCTCATTGTGACGAGTACTTCCTCCACAACAATTTAACAGAGATACAGGGCATTCCTGGGCTGGCCAGTGGGATCATTAAAGGTAGGGAGACATTGATCTGGACCACAGCATGGCATCTAGGTCAAAAAAGAAAGAAAAGATTTCAGATTAGAAAATTATAAGATATATTTAAAGGCTCTCTTTTTCTGGCCACTTGCTATTTAACATGTAATATTTGTGGCTTTGCACATTTTATTTCATTAGGACTGCTTTGTGCATGTGTGTATGTACAGAAAACTTGTGGGGGGATTACATGGAGAAAGGGCAAATTCTCGAAAAGGCAAGTCTGCCCTCTGTTGATGTCCATGGCTCCATGGAGACCTTTGGCTTCTATGTGTCTGCTGACATCGCCACATCCTTTACCCTCTTGGTGGGAATCTTTTTTCCTTCTGCCACAGGTAAAATTCATCTGTCCTGTTTGGTTAAAAAATATATTTGTTTATTACACAGCTCCCTGTAATACTTTATTCTGATAGGTCGGTCGTAGAATCCAGGTGTAATATTAGGTGTGTAAAATTCAAACATTTGGTTACCTGATTAATATTAGTGCATATGCCCTCCTTTGAAAGAAAGAAAAAATTAAAGAAAGTAAGCACAAGCCATGCAAGCATCACTGTGGGAAGCAGAAAGCAGCTCTTTTCAATCGCTCCTTCAACTGCAAGTGGCAATATCTTGCCAATCTGTTAAGGTGCAGTTGATGTAGAACAGCTATAGACCTTAGTTGGGGTAGCGCCATATTTCATTTTTGATGGGAATGTAAACGAGGCTGTGAAGGATAGAAGTACAGTGCATTCAATGGACTGTACTGTTGTTTAACAACATACCAATTGTTCAGCTAAAACTCCCTGAAACAGTTTTGTGAGTTGTGAGAATGACGTGTGTAATAATGTCTTGTCAGCTGAATGTACACTTTATCTTTTTTACACATCTAAGTATTACTTGAAGGAAAATGACTTGAAATTCGGTATTTTTGTCTCTCTGCATCTCTGGGACAGGCATAATGGCAGGATCAAACAGATCTGGAGATCTGAGAGATGCACAGAAGTCTATACCGATAGGGACTATCCTGGCTATTACAACTACCTCTCTTGTCTGTATCCTTTTTGCTGTTGGTAGTACTGATATTATGTTTAAAACAAGATTTTAACTATTACTCTTATCGACGGTATGATATTTTAGGACTCATTTGTATGTTTGTGTTATACAAACTTTTTTTCCAAGAGCAGTTTTATTTAGCATTCAAAGTTCCATAGAATACCTTGACTCCGTTGATAGACTTCAGCTCTGTGGTTCTGTTTGGGGCCTGTATTGAGGGTGTGGTGCTAAGAGATAAGTAAGTAATGTAGAGATTACAAATACAACATTTTTAGATGGAAACAAGCATGTTGTGTCTCATGTGTTCTTGCGTATACCTTTTAGATTTGGAGATGCTGTCAGTAAAAACTTGGTGGTTGGCACACTGTCCTGGCCCTCTCCCTGGGTCATTGTGATTGGCTCCTTCTTCTCCACAGTGGGTGCAGGACTTCAGTCCCTGACAGGAGCTCCTCGTCTCCTGCAAGCCATTGCTAAAGATAACATCATTCCTTTCCTTAGAGTAAGAGATCTCCTGATATATGATCGCAAAAAAATATACCAAATAAACACTCCACATCTTTTTTCACCCTGGTGCTTTTCTTCATTACAATACCAATTTTAACATGAAGCATGTTGAGCTTTTATCTGTGGTTCATAATGTATTGTATAACTACTGTGTTTTAAGCCTTAAAACATGACTGATGAAGTTAAAAAGAATTTCAGTAACATGAAAATTGACTTCCTGGATTATATTTACTTCCTTTTCTGGAATGTCAAACCACAAAAGCCATAAAAGAAAGCATTTGCATGTCATATGTAAAATGTTTTTGCTAAAATGCAAATATGTGATGTTAACAGCTGACTGCTGCTTTCTGTCCCTGTGTGTCAATGTGTTTGCACATGCACAGGTTTTTGGACATGGTAAAGCTAATGGAGAGCCCACGTGGGCCCTGCTGCTGACGGGACTCATAGCAGAGCTCGGCATCCTCATTGCATCACTGGATATGGTTGCTCCTATTCTCTCCATGTGAGGACAAAGCACAAATATACACACAGATACATCACTATCACACAAAATAAATGATCAAAATTCTATAATAAGATGTCATTTTATATTGAATATCACGTTAATACATTTACATTTTTTATTTTTATTTTCACCAGCCCAAAATAAAGATGCTTATTCATGTTTCATTTTATGTCAAAATGTTTTTCACCTGAAATGTTATTGCATGTATGTATTACATGACACTTATTCTAATGTGTATATCTGTTTGTTCACTTTACAGGTTTTTCCTGATGTGTTATCTTTTTGTAAACTTGGCGTGTGCAGTACAAACACTTTTAAGAACGCCAAACTGGAGACCTCGGTTCAGATACTACCACTGGTAAGTGTGCATTTAAATTGTGTTTGCATTCATTCGTATCTTATTTGTGCAAATCCAGAGAACTTCTCTTGTAGTCACATTTGAATTCAGGTCAAATGTGATCATTCAGCCATTGAAATCCACTATTCACTTCTTGCAGATATGTAAAAATTACTTCCAATAAAACAATTCCAGCTATTGTAACAATAGTGTAGAGTAAAATAATGGGTCTTTTTTTTATGAAATGCTCTCTGTTCTCTCCCTCTCAGGGCTCTGTCTTTTCTGGGCATGAGTATGTGTTTAGCCCTTATGTTCATCTCCTCTTGGTACTATGCCATAGTAGCGATGGGTATTGCTGGTATGATCTACAAATACATTGAGTATCAGGGGTAGGTGATTTCCAATTACATCCATTAAACTAACACAGTAAATCACTGTGAAGCACTTGAAGTGTCACTTGAATTCTCCATCTTTAGTTCACAAATCTCTGGCTTGTATATTTTTCTCGCTTTTAGAGCAGAGAAGGAATGGGGGGACGGGATCCGCGGGTTGTCTCTTAGTGCCGCCCGTTACGCTCTTCTTCGCCTGGAGGCTGGACCACCCCACACCAAAAACTGGAGGTTAGTTTGTCACAGACAATGTGTTTTCCCCAATAAATGACTGCTGTACATAGAATACATGATATAAACCAAACCACTGAAGATAATATATAAAAAGATGTTAGATAAAAAGTGTAGATAAATGCTAACTTTAAAATATTATCAGCTGATATTTTTCCAAAACACATACTTGAAAATGACCTGGGAACACCTTCACTTAATTTAGTTAAATAATGTTTAAGAAGCCAGGATATATTGTTTGAATAACATACTCCTGTAGGCGTACTTCAAACAGTGTTTGTACTGTCAGTAACACATTAGTACTGAAGCGTTCAATAGTTGGGTTGGTAAGATTTCCTAATGTTTATGAAAGAAGTATCTTATACTCACCAAGACGTGACCTAAATTACTTTGATCATTTAATATATAGTGAAAACAGTAATATTGTCAAATATGATTACTAAAATAACTGTTTTTCCCTCTTGAATATATATATATCTATATATAGATTTTGTTTTTTTTTTTTTTTCTTTTTTAAATCCGTCATGCAACTGAATTTCATTGCAGCCGTATTCCAGTCTTTGTCACATGATTCTTCAGAAATCATTCTAAATGCTGATTTGGTGCTTAAGAAATATTTATTATTATCAATGTTGAGAAAAGTTGTGCTGCTTAATATTATAGTGAAAACCATGATGCTTTGATGAATATAAAGTTCAAAATGTCAGCCTTTATTTGAAACATTAATACAAACCCGATTCCAAAAAAGTTGGGACACTGTACAAATTGTGAATAAAAACAGAATGCAATGATGTGGAAGTTTCAAATTTCAATATTTTATTCAGAATACAACATAGATGACAGATCAAATGTTTAAACTGAGGAAATGTATAATTTTAAGGGAAAAATACTTTGATTTTAAATTTCATGGCATCAACAATCTCAAAAAAGTTGGGACAAGGCCATGTTTACCACTGTGTTGGCATCCCCTCTTCTTTTTATAACATTCTGCAAACGTCTGGGGACTGAGGAGTCAAGTTGCTCAAGTTTAGGAATAGGAATGTTGTCCCATTCTTGTCTAATACAGGCTTCTAGTTGCTCAACTGTCTTAGGTCTTCTTTGTCGCGCATCTTCCTCTTTATGATGCGCCAAATGTTTTCTATGGGTGAAAGATCTGGACTGCAGGCTGGCCATTTCAGTACCCGGATCCTTCTACGCAGCCATGGATGTTGTAATTGATGCAGTATGTGGACTGGCATTGCCATGTTGGAAAATGCAAGGTCTTCCCTGAAAGACGACGTCTGGATGGGAGCATATGTTGTTCTAGAACTTGGATATACTTTTCAGCATTGATGGTGCCTTTCCAGATTTGTAAGCTGCCCATGCCACACGCACTCATGCAACCCCATACCATCAGAGATGCAGGCTTCTGAACTGAGCGCTGATAACAACTTGGGTTGTCCTTGTCCTCTTTAGTCCGGATGATATGGCGTCCCAGTTTTCCCAAAAAGAACTTCAAATTTTGATTCGTCTGACCACAGAACATTTTTCCACTTTGCCACAGTCCATTTTTAAATGAGCCTTGGCCCAGAGAAAACTTCTGCGCTTCTGGATCATGTTTAGATAAGGCTTCTTTTTTGACCTATAGAGTTTTAGCCAGCAACGGCGAATGGCATGGTGGATTGTGTTCACCAACAATGTTTTCTGGAATGTTTTCCTGAGCCCATGTTGTGATTTCCATTTACAGTAGCATTCCTGTATGTGATGCATTGCCGTCTAAGGGCCCGAAGATCACGGCATCCAGTATGGTTTTCCAGCCTTGACACTTACGGACAGAGATTGTTCCAGATTCTCTGAATCTTTGGATGATATTATGCACTGTAGATGATGATGGTAACTTCAAACTCTTTGCAAATTTTCTCTGAGAAACTCCTTTCTGATATTGCTCCACTATTTTTCGCCGCAGCATGGGGGGAATTGGTGATCCTCTGCTCGTCTTGACTTCTGAGAGACACTGCCCTCTGAGAGGCTCTTTTTATACCCAATCATGTTGCCATTGACCTAATAAGTTGCAAATTGGTACTCCAGCTGTTCCTTATATGTACATTAACTTTTCCGGCCTCTTATTGCTACTTGTCCCAACTTTTTTGGAATGTGTAGCTTTCATGAAATCCAAAATGAGCCAATATGTGGCATGACATTTCAAAATGTCTCACTTTCAACATTTGATATGTTGTCTATATTCTATTGTGAATAAAATATTAGTTTATGAGATTTGTAAATTTTTCCATTCCTTTTTTACTCACAATTTGTTTTTACTCACAAATTTCCCAACTTTTTTTGGAATTGGGTTTGTACATTATACATCACCACAGTCACTTTTAATCAATTTAATGCACCATTGCTGAATAAAAGTATTAATTTCCTTTAAACCGTATTGTATGTAGGCATACAATATTGAAAAGCAGTTATTTTAGATACTATACACACATATTTAATTTTTTTATAGAATTTTTTTTAATAAATAATAATTACACTACAATAACATTAAAATAAAATTGCTAATAGGCCACAACTGCTGGTTCTTCTGAAGTTGGATGAGGACCTGCATGTGAAGTATCCCAGAATGCTTACCTTTGCCTCACAGCTGAAGGCAGGAAAAGGTCTAACCATTGTAGGATCAGTGATACAGGGCAACTTCCTGGAATGCTATGGGGAAACACAAGCGTCAGAACAGGTGAGGAAGTTTCCTGATCTACGCACACTTTTAGCATCACCACGACTGTAACTGTGATCCTAAATTACAGATGCAAATACAACGATGGTTACTTTATACTTTATGAACTTGCAGCCATATTCAATATTTGTAGTTGCCACGAAATTAGGTCTACTGTGTTTGCAGCTCTATCAGCCTCTCTGGAGTGTGCTGAGAGATTTCACTAAATTAGGTTTCCATACCCTCCACCAGGCAATAAAGAGCATGATGGAGATTGAGCGGGTGAAGGGCTTCTGTCAAGTGGTGGTCGCCTCCAAAGTGCGAGAGGGGATCGCGCACCTCATCCAGTCCTGTGGTCTGGGAGGAATGAAACATAACACAGTCGTTATGGGTTGGCCATATGGCTGGAGACAGAGTGAAGACCCACGGGCTTGGAAAAGCTTTATTAGTAAGAACAAGAGTTTGGGAAAGGTTTATTTGAATTATGTGCACTTGTAATTGTCTGCACTGAAGCACAGTACTTAGAAAGGCTGACGTCAATCTACTCCTCTTTCATATTCTCTCAATTGTAGATACAGTCCGGTGCACTACAGCTGCCCACCTTGCTCTGATGGTCCCAAAAAATGTATCATTCTATCCCAGCAATCATGAGCGCTTTTCTGATGGATATATTGATGTGTGGTGGATTGTCCATGATGGTGGAATGCTCATGCTGCTGCCTTTCCTTCTCAAACAACATAAGGTGAACAATTAATCATTGATACTTTTTAAAATACATGTAATTTAAATGTTAGAAAAAGACTTCATGGGAAATAGATTTATTGTGTAATTTATGTTTTAGATGCTTTCTGGCTATATTTGCTCTGACAATCAAAATATTTTTTAATAAAACATATTTTTTGGTTTCTTGTACTTCAGGTGTGGCGTAAATGTAAGATGCGTATCTTCACTGTGGCTCAAATGGACGATAACAGCATTCAGATGAAGAAGGATCTGGCAACCTTCCTGTACCAGCTCAGATTAGAAGCAGAGGTGGAAGTGGTTGAGATGGTATACAGAACACTTTAGCTTTGCTATTAATACTTCACATCCCACCCTATCACATAATGTATTTATGCCATTATAATTTCATGATGTCGAATGTTGTTATTTGCAGCATGACAGCGATATCTCAGCATATACGTATGAGCGGACACTGATGATGGAACAGAGGTCACAGATGCTAAAACAAATGAGGCTGTCCAGTGCAGAGAGAGACAGAGAGGTACTGAGACATTCACTTATGTGTCTTTTGTACTAACACTGTAGCTACAGGATGTTCACAGTTTTTTTTACCAGTTATACAGAAGTATATATTATATTATATATTATATATATATAATGCAAACCTGTCAACGCCTGACTGTCTGTGTGTTTGTTTTCCTCCCCATGTGTTCCCAGTTACCTAGTTTCTCCCGTCTAATTAAGTCATACGTTTTTTGTCAAAAAAAAAAAAACAAAACCTGTGTTTCCCCAATTATTCTCGTTGAGTTGTGTATTTATGGTGTGGTCTGCCCCTTGATTTGTGTTCGGTGTCTTACGTCATGTTGTGCTACTCCGTTGTTCCTGTTAGCCCTGTGTTTCCCTCCTGGATGATTAAAGACTCTCGTTTTGTGTTAACTCCTCGTCTCCTCGCTCCTCCAACAGGCAAATTGTGACAACACCCTTGCCAAAGTTATTTTGAAGTATTTACTTTAATGTTACACAAAATATTTTTCTATACTAAAAGTATTTTCATGTAATTTTGTCTACTGAAATGTAGTCATTGTATTATTTCATGCAAAAAAATTCTAAACCACAAACTAATATTGTGCAAGAAAGTTAGCACAAGCACTTTTTTTTTCAAATGAAATTTCTTTGTTTTGACAGCATGTCACAAAGTACATTTTGTGAACTAAATATCATAAAGTAAAAAAGCATAAAAAATGGGGACAGTACCAACTATGACTGTATTCTGTATATACTATATTCTATTCTATTCTATTCTATTCTACTATGACACTGATGATGGTGTGATATCGCAAACATTTTGTATGTGTACTGAGCACTTTTGCGCAATTTGTACGGTCCCTGAATAAGTATTTTTGAAGATTTTTTTTCTTTTCTCAAAGGATATTGTGTGCAGGATTTTATTTTTATTTTCTATAATCTATAGATCTTTTTTAACCAGAATAATGTAACATAGTGCATATAAGTGCACTAGTCAGTGTTTGGCATGATCGTTGACATTGTTGTCATTCAGGCATATTACATTTATGAAAATTAATAATTTGTAGAAAAAAATGCAAAACCCATTTTGTGGGTTAATATTCACAAAATGAATACAAAATGCATTTTGTGGTTTAGATTTTTGTACACTAACTGTGATGCCGTTACTGCATGGTAGAAACATGCAATTGGCTTTTGTCTTTCTGTTTACAAAATGCATCAGTGTACATTTTGTAATGAAATACAGCATTTCATGTCACAAAATGAGTGCTGTCATCCTTGATGCTCCATGCTAGTGACACATTTAATGTCCTGTTGACTGCAGTAGCAGCTCTCTTAAGTGTGGTCTCATTACTCTTTACTGTAGGCCCAGCTAGTGAAGGACAGACACTCGCTGATAAGAATGGGCAGTCTATACTCAGATGAAGAAGAGGAAACCATTGAAGTATTACCAGAGAAAAACCAGATGACCTGGACTAGTGAAAAAATAGAAGCAGAAAGACGAAACCGAAGCAACGCACCAGAAAACTTCAGAGAACTAATTAGCATTAAACCGTGAGTAGGCAAGCAGGAACAAGAACTGGAATGCCACCACTGTACACTATCAACACTGTATTTGGCACAAAGTAGTAGGTTTTACTTTTTATGTTTCTATAATAGACCTATTTGATTTTTATGGTTAGCATAAAGAGGATATTTGTTCCTTGTTGTATTTACATAAGTAAACTATGTGGGTGTGCATGCTTGTGTACTTTCAGTGTGGTATTACACTCTTAAAAATAAAGGTGCTTCACGATGCCATAGAAGAACCTTTTTGTCTAAATGGTTCCATAAAGAACCTTTAACATCTGAAGAACCTTTCTGTTTCACAAAAGGTTCTTTGTGGCGAAAAAAGGTTCTTGAGATTATAAAAAGGTAAGAAAGAGATGGTTCTTTAAAGAACCTTTGACTGAATGGTTCTTTGTGGAACTAAAAATGGTTCTTCTATGGCATCGCTTGATGAACCTTTTGAAGCACCTTTATTTTTAAGAGTGTACCTATAATCCTGAAAGGTCCTAGTTTGTTTTATTTATTTATTTTTAAAATTCCACACGTTTGCCAAACATATTGATCCACCTTAGTTTAAATCAAAAGTCTGTGTGTTTGTTACAGTGACCAATCTAATGTTCGGCGGATGCACACAGCAGTGAAGCTGAATGAGGTTATTGTTAATAGATCCCATGATGCCAGACTTGTGCTGCTGAACATGCCAGGACCTCCACGCAACCCAGAGGGAGATGAAAACTGTATCCTTCCCAAAGAATGATATACTTTAAGTACTGTATTAAAGCTTTCTTTTGCTGTTTGCTTCATTTTTGGTAAGATATAGATAAAATCCAACATGCCTTGTTTGTGCAAAAATCCCTATTATTTATGATATAAATGTATTGCTACTTCTCATGCTGTTTCTTTAACTCCGATTTCAGATATGGAATTTCTTGAGGTGTTAACTGAGGGTCTAGAGAGAGTGCTGCTTGTAAGAGGTGGAGGTCGTGAGGTCATCACTATCTATTCCTGAATGGCCAAAGATCAATACATAGACCACTGTTACTGTTTGTTACTCTATCTAAAAAAGTGGCATATAAAGAATATGCATACTGAACATCTTATGCCAGCCTAAACATATCATAGTTCATGAAAAGGGGTTTTACACTAAAGTGCACTATTTGATCAATTAATTTCACTTGAAATACTTCAATGGCACATTTGGCCTGTTTCAGTTGTGTCCCTTTTCAACTGAACCCCTTCCACATTCACACTATAACATTCAGAATCACTTTGGAATTTATGCCATGTGTGCTACACACAAAAAAAACAAAACAGATTATTCTAGCAACAATATTGCTTACGTATGACATTAAGTAGACAATCCCAATTTTAAAATATTTGAGGTTTTGCCACCAGTGATAAATACGAATCGCTGATGTAGCAACATACAATATCAAGCATGCTAATAGTGCAGAAAATATTGTGGCTTGGGTCAGAACCAAGAAAAATATTTCACAACGGTTAACAGTAGCTCATTTAGAAGAGAATTATTCTGTATCCTTTTAATATAACAAATTACATGCATAACATTATTTTGTACAGGGCGACTAAATGAAAAACGAGCACATGTGATTATCTTGACTTTCACTGCCCAAGTAACAGATCTAGCGCTTCCTGGTATAAGACTGCCATTCAGAACGCAAGTGCTAAACTTACATTTCTATTTGACTGCTTGTATTTTTTATTTATTCTGTCTTTATTTATTTGTAGAAACTCCCCATTGTATTGAAAGTATTAGCTTTAGAAAATAACCAAAGGAGCTGAAATGGGATGGCTAGATTTTGTATAACGTTTTTTAAGAGAAAAAAGATTCTTAATAAATGAACAATTCGTTTTCAAAATCTGCATTTTAGTACACAACTCGCATTGAGAATGAGACATTTTGGATACCGATACAAAGTCTTTATTATTTTTTAGGGCATGATTACTGTACAGACAATATACATTTGTTATACAAATAGAAGAATATATGGAAGACTGTATTGATTAACAACATTTATGGAATGTGTTACATCTCTACAGTGTTTTATGTTAAAGATAAAGATTAAACACTTAATGAAACATGCTTTTATGTATAGTATTAAGAAAAATGTATTTTAAAAACTAAAAATATGAAAAAGTTGCAATAAAGTGCACTATGAATTGCAGAACACGTTACATGTATTATATGATCTTATTTTTGCCTCAGAGAAGACAACCTCTAACTGCATACCTTGTGGATTAACAAAAAGAAGCTAGAAAAAAAACAGGCGTTATTGCATTGTAAAGTTGATGACAATTTTATTTCCTCCTATAATAAACGAATACAGTATTATCGAAAGACTGTGTCATCTGCATAGAAAAACAAGTATACACTATGGCTCTCCAATGCTTCCAAAAGATTGATCTTTAAGTTTGAGCAGTTCATCAGAGTTTAAGGTAGAACTACTTATTAGTCTAAACAGCGAGTCAGTGTTTGACAAATGTGTTTGGAAAGTAATAATTTAATAATAATAATACGACAATATTTTTGTATTCAATAAAAATATAACTAATTTTTTTAAATATTTCGTATATTTTTTATATCTACTTCTGCAAAAGGGAAATACCAGACAGATCGAAAGAAACAGATGCTTCTTACTGATATGCTAAAGAAGTACAAGATAATGCAACAATGCGGTTTGTTACGTCATTTTGTTATCTCATGTGATCTGTACACTAGCTATGCATATTAAGAAACCGTTATAAAGTATGGTCTTCATAAACTGTTACCAAACATAACCGTTTCCAAAATAGTCAAAGCACCTTAAATGTGTCAGTTTCAGTCAGCAAATTTACTTCAAATGTACTCCTGGTCTTGTTGAGATTTTTGTTGGCCAAGCAGTCTGTGGTAAACATTTATATTGTATACTGTCTCTAGTTGATTAATTGTTTGTTAGATTACTGTGACTGGATCCAAAGTAAGATGAAGTAGATTAAAGCTTTCACAGGCATCAATGGAGCGTTTCCATTTCGATGGCTACTTTTGGGCAAGACTGGATGGATCAGCATCACACGACAGCTGCTGTTTACTTCCGAAAGGGAGATTTCAACTTCACTGGGTGAAATGTGCAGAAAATCATCACGTACCTTAACATATGGAGAGAGAGAAGTATTTAACATATATCCAAATGTGCTTTGATCACACTGAGGGAAATACTTTTAATATACAAACTATAAGAATGTGTAACACTTACAGTATTTCAGTACACAGGTCCTTAAAGTGAATTAAATGAATGTTGATTTAAAAAAATTGTGTTTTGAAATTACATGTATAAATATATAAACTAATTTATGAAATTATTTAATAATTTCATAAATAATTATTTTTAATATTAATAAATACTATTATTCGGGCATTGGTGGGGTCCAAAATGGGTGCTGATACAGTTTGATAAAATCTCATCAGACTGAATGTGCTGATCCAGTGCTGTGACATTTGGATAAGGAGGAATCTTATCATACCTTATCAAGAACAGGATGGTAACATGTCATATGTATTTATACTACATGTATAGCAGGGCTGCCAACTCATTTCAGCTTGGAGTAAGAATTCGTGTGGGGGGTGCGGTGGGCTGTATGGGGTTGTTTTGTTAAAAAAAAAAACTAAAAACCTGTCAACAGAATTTTGTCTGACAGTGGTTGTATAAAATAACTGCTGCAATAGTGCAAAAAAAAAACTTTATTAAGACTAGCTTATTTTTATGTAGTCTACAGAGCATATTAGTTACTAACCTAAACTCAAATCACTGACCTGCCTGTTTACACAGTGCAAGATGAGAGGGAGGCTGACTACTCAGCATGCATGGAAATAAACTACAATTAAGTTACGCTCCCTATGTTTTTGGGTGTGTGGCGTGAGAACAGTGCCAAACACATGGGAGTAGGCAGCCCTGATGTAATAGATACACTTTCTCTGTCTGTTTGGTTTAATAAGGTGAGAGAGATTTGAGTGGATGTTTCAATAACAACTGTAATTTAAAAGAAGAGGGTTAGATGAGGGTGGAAGATAGTGGCCGTAATATTATGAGATAAATTAATGGGGATCACTGAGAGCAGGACAAAAGGCAGTAGGAGTTTTTAAAGAAAATAAAAGGAACTGGAAGGAATTTCCATTTGGCTGTAAAGATCACTATTGTAGTGCAAGAAAGGAAGAAGCTGAGGAATAAAATGTAAGTATGTGTGTGAGAAAGTTTAGACAATAATTCGGCTATGCACATTAAGTATATGTTTACTATGTTATGTTTACTAATGTCAATTGCAGTATTTATACTGCCCCTAAAGAGGTCAAGATTTATAAATATCTTAACTGACCTAATTAAACTAGGAACTGAACACACAAATTAATTTCCTGACCTTCTCAACCTTTCGGAACGCTCTGAGGAAGTTCAGTCTTAGCACTCCTGCCAGCTCTTCCTCAGTCCAGTTCCTTGATATCAGCTCCTCAATTAGTGCTGGATATTTGGAGACGTCCTCCAGGCCTTTAGGGAATCTGTAATAATACAGGCACGCATAAACACATGCACACAGACATACAGATAAGGGCCAAAAGCATAATCTGCATGCTTTTCTTTGTGATTCTAGGGGATATGAATGTTTCGGAATGGATTTAAATATTGTAAAATGTGTTAACTGGTGCTGAGAGTACTACAATGATATTGGTAGCTAAAAATTATTATTTTTAGTTTAAATTCTGCAGAAATCTACAATGTTTACTGCAGAATTACACAAGCATGGATTCCATGGAGGTACGTTAGCAAAGAAGTGAGCATAAACAAAATTCTGTAACGTCAATATAGATGAGATGTATTTGAGATCTTTACTTGCCCTTGTGCCCCATCATAGTCTGCTCCAATCCCAATGCTTTTAGCTCCAATCACCCGCTTTATATGATCAAAATGATCTATAAAAACACAAGTTTCAAATTAAAACCAAAAAAAAATTAAAATTAAAAAATTAAAAAATCTAGTCTTACCAGCCACAATAGACACATTTGCGTTATATGAACATGCTACAAAACTGCTGTAGAAGTTCACCATGATAAGCCCACCATTTTCTTTCTAGAAAGAAAGCAAAGTTTGTTCTTTTCAAAATATCATACATGTCATACTGGTAAAAGTGGACAAAAACACAAAGTGACAAGTGGCATTTCCATTACGGTCTTTTTTCAGTAAAATTTTGGAGTTTTTTTATTGAGAGGGAACTATGTCTAATGTAGCAAAACAAATGGAGGTCTCACCAGCAGCAGCAGCAGGTCGTCAGGTACGTTACGAACATTGTTACAGATAGCATAGGCTGAGGAGTGGCTGAAAATAACTGGAGCAGCAGAATGTTTCAGCACAGCTCTGGCTGTCTCCCACGAGCTATGGGACAGATCAACCAGCATTCCCAACCTGTTCATCTCATTCACCACTGCCTGGGGATTCAATTCATTAATTAACCATGTAAAGCAGTTAGTTCTGATCCATTCAGTTCAATTCTACAAATCAGGGGTTTTGGATCCATTTGGACCCATTTGGATGTTTACTGTGAATTCTCTGAGGTAAATCACAAATATTCAGTGCCAAAGTGAATTCCACCACAAAACAGGTTCTGATAATAGTCAAGTTATACTTCAAAAACAAAGTAAATGCATCATAATCATGATTTTTTTTTTCATTGAGCACTTTAAGATTTTTAATATTGTGCAGAAGTTTTTCTCATGTACTTGATTCATACAACAATGGGTTCACTGTGTGTAATATTGTAATAATATGTTATGATAGACGTCTTTTATATGTCATTTGTCAGCAATTTTAACACATACACGCAGGGGGAAAAAATTAATTCAATGGTAATGATGAACTACTGTGCAAACAGGATATACAAATCACCATCTTGAATATTTTAGTAACTCCAGGATCAAAGGCATTTTTTTAAGCAAAAAGAAAACCGTCTTTGAACTTTCAGTATTTTTTGTCTCTAGTTTTTGGGTTCAAAAGGGGGACACAAGACAGGGATTTCCAAATATAGAAGAGAACAAAAGAGGCCTTTAATACCAGGTCAAATTCCCTGTAACTTTGGTTCAACTATCTTGCATTAAACTTTATCTTCTTATAAGATCTGTTTTACATTGTTTTATTGACTATTGTTTCGTCAAGAAAAACGTACCTTTCCAAAATCTGTCAGGCTGTTATTCTTCCGCTGGTAATTTGGGTAAAAACTAGATGAGCTCTCAGCCCTACACATGACATTATTGGAGAAAGTTTAATAATGTAACTATATGAAATGGACAAATAAAAATTCAGGGACAGTATGTCCGTAAGTATGCAGTATAAGTTGTATTTGTGCTCCTCTCTCAATTCAGTATTAAAACTTGTTTGTACACATTATTATCATAAGCTTATGTTGTACATGTATGGTGAGTATTTTATTTACCATGGGGTGTTGCAGTTATGTGTGAGGGCCATGGATCTTACTCCAAGCTGGTAGAACATGCGTAGTGCTGGTAAACTACTGTCGATGGAGTGGCCTCCCTCAATACTGATTAGACATGCAATTTTTGCACTGTTCCTCATTCCTTAAACACACATACACACACAAATTCTTGTTTATCAATAGTTGAGAAAAAAAAAAAGGATTACACATTGTTTCACATACACACACGTTTGTGTGTGTGTGTGTGTGTGTGAAACAATGTGTAATCCTTTTTTCCCTTTTCTCTCCACATCAGTAATAATCTGAGCACAATGGACGTGTTTTTATTAGTGCTGTCAATCAATTAAAAAAAATAACAAATTAAATGCAAATTTTTCTGAAATTAATCGCGATTAATCCCACCTAACATTAAAGTTTTTAAATATACTTTAGATTGCAAGCAATTTCACTTCATCTTCACAATAATGGGGAAAACAACAATAAAGACAGTATATTTTTATAGTTGTTTAATGGCAGCTTTTTTTATGATGAAGGCCAGTACAATGCTTCCAATACTGATTCTCTATAAAATGGCCCCCCCCCTCCTAATATTTGCCATTGACTATAGCCATTCAGCATTACAGTAAATTGAGAGTATCAATTTTACATTTATTATACTTTAAAAATAACTCTAATTTAAGTGACTTAAAACAATCGTCACAGAAACCCATTATAATAAATGTCATATTACCTGTGCCCTTCAGCAGAAATATAAAGAAATTGAAACTGAAGTTATCAATCTCTAAATTCTACATTAAATATAGATGTATCCTTAAAGCTATAAAAGTTATTTTTTCCTCTTTTTTTCTTTGTCCTTTGATTAATAGACATCAGCTGGTTATTAGGTTGTTTCGGCTGTTATTTCTTTAAGAGCTGCCGCTGCTGAACGTGACGCAGATCTGACATGCATCATATTTTCGCTCAACTCTTTTTACCTTTTCTAACCCACTTCAGATTTTAAAGTCTCTATTAATGAGCTGACGAGTTAAATCAGGTGTGTTAGATGAGTGAGACAGTGCCAGGCTGCTCCAGGACAGTTTTGAAAACCACTGCAGAGACGTGACATTTTACGTAAATCGTAAAAAAAAGACGTATTTAACGGCGTTTTAATGTTTGTAAAATGCGCCGCTTCTAATGCCGCTCGGCTTGCCACAGGATGCCGTAAAAAAACGCAGTTCTGATTGCACAAAAGCGTGCGTTATTTACGACGTTTTCCTTGTAGTATAATGAGCCACGCCAGTAATATTGAACTGTTCTCACTCAATCAATGATGAACAGAACCAGACCAAACTAATTTACCACAGATTGTTTTAGCGGAAGAAGTGTCTATGAACTGATAGGAAATATTTATGTACAAAGTAACTTTTTGTATATTTTCATCTCTAACATTGAACATAGGCCGATTCCATATCTTTATCATACTTTAATATAATTGTTAATTACATGGACAGCATTTTAGCATACTAACCCCATTGTGTATATATCATTTATTACACAAATACCTTTTATGTATATAAATAAGTGCTGGTTTATAATATTCAATTAGCTTTGAGTAATTTAATTTCCAACACAAGAAATCGTTCATGTAAACGCGATTTCTCTATAGAGTAAATGTAGCGTACATCTTGGCTTGCCATAGTACCGTTTCCACACTCGTTGGACTCGCGCCTGGCACTGAAGTGAAGTGGAGCGCGTGTCTGAAATGTCTCATGTTCTCAGTCGTTCTATGACTGAATAAATGCACTTCTTGTCAAGAAAAAAATAAAAAAAGTGACAGAAGCAGCACTTGTGAGTGAGGTGGCCAACCCTAGCCCTGCGTTAACTGTGTTAAAAAAAATTAACACATTAAACTGAAAAAATTATTTGCCTGCGTTAACGCGCTAATTTTGACACTAGTTTTTATATCTCCCTGTAAAATGAGGTGAACAGAAAATGTGCTGTGATCATGGCCGAGTACAGCTGTTTCTAAGCCAGGCACTTGTCTTTTGACATTGTTCAATCTCTAAAAAACCATGTCTAATATCATGCTGTCATAGTCTTAGTTCTTTCTACATTATATTACACAACATCTTCTCCAAGTACTACACTTATTTCACCAAAAACACTTCTATAAACCCCTGTTCAAAAGGTTGGGATCAGTAAGATGTTTTTTTTTTTAAGAAGAAATGTACCTTTCATCATGCATTAAATTGATCAAAAGTAATAGTTTCTAATAAACATCAATCAATTTAAAACAATTTCTGATAAACACTGTTCTTTTAAACTTTATATTCATCAAAGAATCCTGAAAACAATTTATCAAGGTTTCCACAACTGTTTTCAACATTGATAAGAAATGCAACATTTTGTTACATTTTATGTAACATGACAAATGTTCCATTTTAAAATATATTAAAATAGAAAACAGTTGTTTATAATAATATTTAACAATATTACTGCTTTACCTAATTTGATCAAATGAATGCAGCCTTGTTGAGCATAAAGAGACTTAACATTCAAATATCAACCCTAAACTTTTTTTTTGATATGTAAAATGCAATCTAGATGTTTTACAGTGTTACATACGGACAGCACTGGTCCAATCATGTTGAGAGAGAATATCCTCAGGCAGATAGCTGTGAGATTGCATAATGGTCTCTTCTCTTTTCACTTACACAAGTGTAGGCAAGAATCTTGTTAATTTGGAATTTACTGGAGATAATTTATAACAGCCTCTCCAGATATGGACTTCCGAAAGAACTGTCATTTCATTAAGATTTCTATTATCAAACTTTCCCTGGAGAGGCTAAAAGTTCTATCATTTTAATTGAGTTCAATTACTCACCCTCATGAGATTGCATGACATTCTTTCTTTGGTGGAACATAAAAATAGATATTCTGAAGAATGTTGGCAACCAAACAGTGTTGGTGATCATTGACTTGCATTGTATGGAGAAAAAAAAACATTTCTCCAAATACCTTTTATATTCCACATAAGGAATAAAGTCATGATAAATGATGACAGAATTTCTTTCCCTCTAAGCAACAAACTGCTTGAAGATGTATGAAAGATGACAGGGTTTTCATTTTTTCATTGATTATGCTCTAAAAGATGGAGAAATAAAATGAAGACACGTCAGGACTAAAAGTAATCAGTCATTGGAAGACAAAACTGTAATAAATATTATAGTTTTCTACCTGCAGCAGAACTCGCTCAACTCAAACGCAGTTTGTTTTGAGAAAGATTTTGAGATGACACAACCTATAAACGTCAATGTTACAGCAAAAGTTTCTCTATAATAGGCTATTCTTTTAATTCTCTAAACTGTTCAGCATAAAGTTGAAATCTTCAAAATGTTCAATCACAGCAAAGTGAAATTTCTTTAGGTCAGGTGGAGGTTGAGGTGCAATAGTACCTTCAGCTGTGGTGACCAGTTCCATCTCTGGGTTTTCAGTACACATACGACGAATTACATCAATCTGTTCCAAGGTCAGTCTGACAGCATCTTTGTCCTGAGCCGTGCACAACACGTACGCTGCAAAAACCTGACAAATATCAAGGACTTATTTATCTCTAATCATGCATAAAATAACCAAAACAGCAAACTGGCAACTCACTTGTGGGTCCAAAATGTCTAAGAATGACAATTTTTGAGAGAAATTAACAGTTTCAGTGAAATTCAGTGACTTCGGGAACTGATTTCTTAGTGAGAAATTATAAGAGGAGAGTGGAGTTAAGATAATGGTTAAAGATCATATATTGCTTATTGAACTGCAAAATATTAGAAGCTGTGAGTGAATTTGGGGCAGAACAACCTTGTTCGTCAGGCCCAGCACTTGATCTACACAATATAGCCTACAGTATACACAAATATAGGTTTGTGACTTTAAATTTACAAATGATACTTAATAGCAAAAGGCGGTACAGGATAGTTAAAGATACAGATTATAATTAAGATCAGCCAATAGAAATTACCTGTCCTCCAACATGACCAGCAGTGAGGCGTCTAATATCTGTAGCCACTTTAGAATTGTTGTGTATACTGAAATTGCTCAATTTGTTTTTAAAGTGCATCCTCAGACGTAGTGCCAGGTCATTGTGTCTGAGTAAAGAGAAAGAGAAGTAGTCTGAAATCAAAAGACATCACAACACCATTTTTTTGCAAGTGGTGCAACTACAACCTTCTCTGAAGCCATTTGCTGTCCAGTATTCTCAGCTATACACAGGGACGGACTAAACCAATAAGCGAAGTAAGCAAACGCCTAGGGCCCCGGAGAATCATCTGATACTGTTGCAACTTTTGCCAAGTGCTCCAGTCCGTATTTATGTACATAGGTTTCTATTTACAACGTTTTTACAATGTTTTTTGCAGCGTTTAGCAATACAGCCAATCACAGACATATCCGATTTCTTAATTGAACACAATGGCCAGTCAAAGGTGTTACAATCAATCCACTCATCGCTTAAAACGCCAGAGTTTTTGTTCAGTGTCGAGTTCTGTGCGCTCGCGCGAATCCTCTCATTGTATCAAAGTGTAGACAGCCTACGCTGTAAATTGTGCATTGTAGAGCTTTATTGATTATAACAGAACCTCGTTCTATGTGCATGAAGGCTAGAGCACTAGGGATGTAACGATTCACTCAACTCACGATTCGATTCGATTCACGATTTTGATTTCACGATTCGATTCACGATTTTTTTTTTTTACAAAATGAGATTTAAGACAAATTATAAATTAAATGTGTCCTTTTATTATTGCTTGGACAAAATGCTGCACGTTTCTTTGTGAAATTGAAATATAACACTATAATAATATACTAATATAGCACTTGCATTTCTCTTTTGTTGGTTTTGATTGCTTTTATTGTCCTCATTTGAAAGTCGCTTTGGATAAAAGCGTCTGCTAAATAACAAAATTTAAATATAGGCTAATGTAAATGTAAATAACAAAACTAAATTGAAATTTTAAAACAAGCCCCAAATCAAATAAGTAACACAAATAAAATAAATCTCTTCATATAAACAAAATAAGGCTTTGTCTGTGCTCTTTCCATTTAAAATTAGAGGCAACCACTGCATTTTAATCATGATCCAAACAAAGATGCTGCATACATGCAACATGAGGAGTTTTATAATCTAAATTACATTGTATAATTTCGAAATTTGAAGCAAAAACAGAATGATTTGACTTCAGTTTTGTGAAACTATACATAAAAAAATATCTGCATGAAAGCTGAGCTGAACGAGACGCAGATTCACTCTCTGCCAGCAGGTGCCGCTTAAAGCATTTCCTTGGTTTCCGCTGTAAACAAAGCAGCGCTGCACTTATAAACTTTAATATGCATTATACAGAGGCAAGATGAAAATAAAAAATACCATCTAAACTTTTCTAAAGACAGTAAGTTCCCCTCAGACATACATTCATATAAACACCTACCCCTAATTGAATCGCGATTTGTTTGGCATCTCAACCGATTTGAATCGTCACATATTTTAATCGATTTTCAACCGGCTCGCGGTTAATCGTTACATTCCTATAGAGCACCATCACTAATTTCAGAACAGTGTTTTGATTCTGGAATCGGGCCTGCCTGTAAATGCCAAAGATTTAATTATAAATAACAAAATGATTAAATGCTGAGTTTTAAATTATTGAATTGGTTGTAAATTAAATCATTGTAATTATTAACACGAAAAGAATAGGCCTGAGTTAGTTGGCCTACATTATTCGTTCACTTGACAACCGTCTGACTCGCAGATATTCACCTCAGAAAAGAAAGAAAACACATGCTTTTGAGGTTTATACACCTCGTGTTTCTTGTCATGAGTTTATTCTTCTTGATTTCTCAAAATGATTTGCTTGTGTGCTTTCCTTGGCGCGCTGGCGCGAACTGCTTCTTCGCATGAATGTAGATCGCAACGACCGAAGATTTTTGCTTAAAGGGTTAGTTCACCCAAAAATGAAAATTCTGTGGCGGCGCCAGCGCTGACCCAGATACGTCGTGATGACGTCATTATGCCAGATCTGGGTCAGCGCCAGCACCGCCACACACTCGCGTCATGATACTGTCGTGAACACACATCCACAAGTGATGAAGTAGAGATGAAAATGTGGAATAAAGTCGTTATTTTTGTTTTCTTTGCGCAAAAAAGTTTTCTCGTAGCTTACAGTTGAACCACTGATGTCACACGGACTACTTTGTCGATCATCTTGGTACTTTTCTGGACCTTGAATGTGGTAGTTACCTCGCTGTCTATGGGAGGGTCAGAGAGCCCTCATATTTCCTCAAAAATATTTAAAATTGTGTTCCGAAGATGAACGAAGGTCTTATGGGTTTCGAACAACACGAGGGTGAGTAATTAATGACAGAATTTTCATTTTTGGGTGAACTAACCTTTTAATAATAGCTAGATCACATTTTCGGTTTGTTTCTCGCCAAACCCTACCATATGCCTTCAGAACACTTGGAATATGGGACGAGTTGCATGGGATTATTTTATGACATGATTGAATCCGAAAGTCACAATTCACTGCTCTTAAATGGACAAGTGCAAGCATGTTTTTTTTCTTTGTGTGTGTGTGTGATCTGTGATCCAAATACGGCTTTAGAACAACATCAGGTTCACTAAATATTTACTCAATTTAGCTATAGGCTACTACCCCACAGACAAGTTGTGAATGGGGTAAAAAAAAAAGATTTAAAATAAAATAAATAAACTATGAGAGAGAGACAGGAGAATAAGGGTTACAAAAGTAGAAGAAAATAATGTGTTGGTGGCCCCATACCGGGAATTTGCTCAGAGCCCCCAAAACCGCCCCTGGTCACAGTAGGCTATATAGGCCTAGTATAAACCATGTTATGTTTAAAGCACAGATAAAAAATACAAATGAATGATGTGTGAATGAATGAAAGTGATACATAAGTCATACCCATCAATTAGTGGATATTTTGTCATTATATCCAGTGTTGTACTGGTTTCGGATATTACTCCATGAAGAAGTGAGAGAAGGGTGCATATGAACCACCGTATCCATGCACCTCTGATGCTTGCTTCTTTATATATTAACATCCTATGATGCTGAAGAAAAAATGACAAAAAAAAAATCAGAAATAATTGGAAGCATCTCTGGCACGCACAGTAACCAGTGGCAAAACTGTTAAAAATACCTTGAATTTATATACTGACCCTACTCACATCAGATTTCAATATGAACTATAAAGAAATGAAGGAATCAAGAGATATTTCATATAAATATGTATGACAATCTGAAAATTTCAGTTAGTTACTGACTAGTTGAATTACTGAGAAGTTGATTTTAAATGCGAGAAATGGCTGAAAAGGGAGACCCAGGCTATTTGTCACACAATATTTCAGAACCTATTTAAATAGCCTATACTTGTTTTCGTTAACATTGGTTACATGCTATGCTTGTTTCAAAAGTGCCCTTTATTTGTTTCCATTATTTTAAACATTTGTTGTATATGTTATGAAAGCATATAATAACTTTAAGACTTTGTCATAGGCGTAGCCCTCCCCCAGATCATTTCAATTTAATAAGCTGCAAAAATGGCTCATTCCAAACTTTACCCACCTTCTGGCAACAGGATATTGTCAGCAAACCCACAGGCCACATAGCCTACACTTCACTGATAACACTTCTGTCTGTTGCCAAAAACATCGATGGTATCTTTTTCATGTTTTTCTAACATTAATGGAACATACAGCTTAAAAACATTCTAGTGTATATGTCAAACAAATGCATCTATCTTATGTGTAGTGTGAACACGCCTCGCTATGAGACACCGTGTATTCAATTAACTATATATTTTTTCCTGGACTAAAGATGTTCAACATGTATGTAATAGTCACGTGTGCGTATCCTAACAGTAAACCTAACTGTCTTTGAAAATATACACCAGGAGGAAAAAAAGAGTGAACAGCAAAGTGTTAGAAATCCGGATCTCCCCCTACTCCGTTATGCCAATTAGTATCAAGCCCGCCTGCAATGTCCATCTTTAAAATACACAGTAGTATATTACAAATGCCATTATTACTCACCGCGTCGGGAGGTTTGCTTTAAAATACTCATGGACGTGAAGAGATGTTTATGCTGTGTGGAGTAATCCGTTTTTCTCTGCGGTATTTAAAGACTTGCCCATGTGTTTTTCTATACAGTATGTTTCAGTTTAAAACGCTTGGTGGTGTGCCCTTGGGAGAAGTGTCGCCCCCTTCCGCGTGTTCTTCGTAGGCACATAAACACTGACATAAATGAACTGTAATTGGAAGCACATGTGAAAAACACTAGCTTTTGGAAAAAAAACACTAGCTTTTGGAAAAAAACACTAGCTTTTGGGAAAATAAATGTTCTGTCTGATTTTGTCACACGCTTTAACATGTTAGATAAATTAATTAGTTAGGCCTACATATACATATGATGAAGAAAAAAAGATTAAAAAGTTGTCATGTTCTCAGAAAACACACAATGTATATTATGAGTCAAGAGTTCTACAATACATCAAAAAAGTTTGACTTATTAAAGCTTTATTAAAGCTTTATTAAAGTAAAAACATCTAAAATTGTAATACAAATATTAAATAGATAATGCAAAACCACAATGTATCATGCTGATTATCTTTAAAAAAAAAAAAAAAAAAAAAGGTCTACAGCAGAACTTGAGCTTAAATGTGTGGCAAATGTCAACTTACAAATCCATCACACTAAAGCCATCCTAGCTTGATATAGACACAAATAGATTTTCAGAGAGAGAGAAAAAAAACACACAAGGAAGCACTTTTGCTCACACTTGGCTAATTGCATGCTGCAACTATAAGAGGCAGCTGTTTTTATGATTAAAGTAATTTCTTCTGCTAGGGCTCTGCTAGAGGCACTGAGAAATGCAGTCAGTGGTACATTCTTCTTAATTCGTTTTGAACCTTTAGAATTGACTACTCTGGTAGGTTACCTGATGAAACATCTCTTCTCCTGGTGTTACCTGAAACCGTAATGGATAATGGAAATAAGATAAAAATGTGAATTTTCTAATTATCTGTGCAGTACACCTGTGGCCAAAGGGAATGAACAAAATATTTTTTTTGGTAATTATTGTATGGCATAATATGAATCAGAATCAGAATGAGCTTTATTGCCAGGTATCTTTTCACATACGAGGA
The DNA here is from genome assembly GCA_018155175.1 of Sinocyclocheilus anophthalmus. Classification (NCBI taxonomy): domain Eukaryota; kingdom Metazoa; phylum Chordata; class Actinopteri; order Cypriniformes; family Cyprinidae; genus Sinocyclocheilus; species Sinocyclocheilus anophthalmus. The sequence goes on along the minus strand of JADLZN010007854.1, from coordinate 27,777 downwards.
ATTTGTTTTCATGACAGAAGCTCCACAGTATAACAGAATGACAGCGACAGAACAAAAACACAGATAATAAACGAATAAAAAATAGAACAAGTAAATAAGGAATAAAAATATATAAATTGACAATTGTATGTGAAGGTATATTACAATAGACAGTTTTTTTGTATGTACAGGTATATTATGTGCAAATTTGAGGTGTAGACTAAGTATGTGTGTCAGATAAATAAGTGTATGAGTGAATAAATAGCGTGTGTTCCACAGTTATTGTCAAGTGTTCATGAGATGGATTGCCTGAGGGAAGAAACTGTTCCTGTGTCTGGCCGTTCTGGTGCTCAGAGCTCTGTAGGGTCGACCAGATGGCAACAGTTCAAAGAGGGAGTGTGCTGGATGTGAGGGGTCCTTTTGCTCGCTCTGGAAGAGTACAGTTCTTGGAGAGAAGGGAGGGTTGTACCAGTGATTTGCTCAGCACTCCGGACCCTCTGTAGTCTTCTGAGGTCAGATTTGGTAGCTGAGCTGAACCAGACAGTTATAGAAGTGCAGAGAACGGATTCAGTGACGGCCGCGAAGAACTGTTTCAGCAGCTCCTGTGGCAGGTTGAACTTCCTCAGCTGGTGAAGGAAGTACAACCTCTGCTGGGCCTTTTTAACAATGGAGTCAATGTGAGTGGTAACTATTTCAACAGAAAACAATTTATGCCAAACGCAAAAAAGATAGTTTTACTCTAAGTGAAAGTGAATCCAAATAGGTACCCCAAACAAAATGATCCTAAAGTATGATTAAAGAATAGCTTCAGAGGGAATGTCTAACATTCTACTTTAGAGCAATAATCAAACTCTGTTAAAAAGCATAATAAAAAGCAGATGTGCATATACTGACATTTTGAAGGATTCACTTTTGAGTCTTCAGATGTGACCACAGAACCATTAGGGTAATATGAAGAATAACTATGAAAAGTGAAAATGTAAGAAGTGACTGTGGAGCTCTGTTTGTATTTGCCACAAAAGCTGGGCCCGAACTGAGTGACAGTGAGGCCCCCTCCTGCTCATTTCTGGTATGACTGCCACTGAAATTTACAGACATCCTATGTGGGACATGACATATTCCTGTTCTCGCCAGGAACGCAAGCATGACCTGAAAACACAGACAGCCTGGTACCAGCATCTTGGAGACCATTTAAAGAGATTTCCTAGGAAATTGTCTAATATATTTCCACAGCAGTGCGTAATACTTTATAGTCACCCATTCAACTCAGTGCTGCATAACAGATTATATTCACATACCGTAGAGGACTTAGCCATCATCTAGGGTGGATATGTAATTTCTTGTAACTAATAAATCCTTCTCTATCTGTAATGTGGTCATTTTCATTCTTATGGAAAAGGTGCCTCCAGGGCAGTTTGTATGCTGTGTACATCCTTTCCAGGCAGATAGCACATCTGTCATCATGAAATGCCCGCTCTTCCATTGTAGCCATAGAAAACCTGCCAAGAGACATTATGATTTAGGAGGCCTGTCTTTTCTCACGTCATTACTGCAAATTGCCAAAACCGAGTGCTCATACAACAGCTGTTACCTTACTCGTGTACAAAAACAAACCAGCACACAGCATAATAGACTACAGGGAGAAATAGAGTTTGAGAAACTGAAACTGACATTTCAGGAAATTCAGGTTCACTATCATTATATTGAACCTTTTTACAGACTGTGACACATTTATTAACATCGTAAACCTAGAATTTTTTTTTTTTTAATATATTAACATTTATGACACTTTGTTTCATATTACCTTGGCACTAAATTACAAAAAAAACACAGCTATGAGGGTGTTTCTAAATCAATGGTTGAAAGTGATGGTAAATTTGATTCATTTCTCTGTTCTGTGTAGTAAGGCTCCAGCCATAGAGACGGGGGTTGGGGCCGTGGCCTCGGAGGCTGCTTCACCATGGCCTCCTAAACTACCTGCTCCGCCATGGCCTCCCGACTGCACTGCTCAGGAGGACTCGGGGAGCCCCCCCCCTGGGCTGACCTGGGGAGCGGGAGCAGGAGCCCCCCCTGGGCTGACCTGGGGAGCGGGAGCAGGAGCCCCCCCTGGGCTGACCTGGGGAGCGGGAGCAGGAGCAGGAGCCCCCCCCCTGGGCTTAACGGAGCAGGGTAGCCCTTACGTGGTGCTGGCACTGGAGCGAGCTCTGGGGCTGGAGCCGACACTGGAGCGAGCTCTGGGCTTGCCACGTTATCGTCCGTGGGGCTTGCCACATTATCTGCCGGCTGACTTGACTCGGGAAATGCCGGCAGAGGGGTTCCGGATCGGGATCGGAGCTCCGTGGGATGATGGAATGTCATTCCGATCCCGAACAGCGTTGCGAGGGTTTCCCACTCGAGGGAGCTGGTGAGGGCGAGCGGCACGAACGCCGTTGCAAAGACGATGGGGTCTGGGCTCGCCTGAGCCAACGCAATAAACATTACTCTTTCCTCCATTTGGGGACGTGGAGGAACGCACAGGAAAAAAAACAAAAACAAAAACTTTCAAAAAAACGGAAATCAAACAGGGAGAGGGGGTGCCGCTTACTTTTTAGGTCCGGTATTCTGTCACGGGTGCACTGCTGAGCGGACTGAGGAACAAGGAAAGGAGAGAGACGAGGAGTACATTAATCCAACTGGGTTTAATCAACACATGGAACACTCACGCATACATGACCAAACACTACGTGGGGAGGCACACCATTCAGGGAAACCACATTAGCTGCAACAACACAGGAGGGATTGGAGGGATGAACAGAGACACACTGGAAGCAGTGAAGACATCAAGTGGAAAAACACCTGGGGGACAAACATAATACCATGGGAAAGGAAGGCACATGAGGAGCAAAACAACCACAAAACACGGAACAGAGTCTGACAGTGATAGAGATCTAAACTCTGAGATACACCAAATATTGGATCTGCATGAAGAATACATTTGAAAAATGTTTGTATGATTAAAAGCTTTAATAGTGTCAATAGTGTACTGTACCTTTGACTAGGTTAGCAGGACAGTGTTTTCTTACAGCATAGTAGTCTACTTGGTCTGCGGAGTCCATGAAGCTATTTCTGCTCAAAATGAATTCATGAGCACAAACACTATAAACATACAGCACATGTTAGACAACTCACTGTGGAAAACATTTATGTTACCTGATATGATGAGATCATGCTTTCACATAAGATGCTAAAGAACTAAGAAGAAAAACAAACTGAACTAATTTTGATTGACTTATTTTATGTTTCCTTCACATTTCAGATTTTCTTGTAAACACCACAAAAACTGATTCACAGAATGTGCAACCCTCTGGAGGTATTAACGTATGTATTAAAAACAGCAATATTGCTTGTAGTCATAGAGATACTTCTTGGAGCCAAACACCGGTAAGGTAAAGTGTGCAATTAATGAGTCACAAATCACATCGTTAGCAACAGCACCGAGGACACATTAAAGGTACAAACTACGTATGACCCTTAATTGAATAGTGAGTGCATAGATTTTGATTATCAATGATATAATAATCTGTTGTCTGGTAAAATCCTTTATTATTGTATTTGGAGCATATTGGTACTCTTATTCATACTTGGGCTGCATGCACACATATTTGTGCACTTTAATGTGTGCTTTCTGCTTTTTTCATGCATATGCAGTATCTGAGAATTATACTCTACCATTCAAACGTTTGTGATCAGTAAAACTTTTTTTTTTTGTAGGAATATTTTTGAAAGATTTGAATGGCAGTGAAGCTGGTCTCTTCAAAAACAAATTGTATAAACCACGTGAAATGAAATGTTTACATCATTCACACACACACAAAAAAAGCATGTTTTAGATGTTCTAAAAAGCGCCACAAGGTGGTATCATTGAGTCAACAATTAGTCTCATCCAGGGACTTCTCATGTACAGAGGATTCCTATGGATTCATTGAAAATTATTTGTTTGGATCATGTTTATTTGTCTTTATTTTGATATATTTCACTACAGTAACAAACCTAATGACGTGATTATCATTTCAACATATCGTTAGACTACTTGCTAAGTGTTATAGGCCTATAACCTCAAAATAATATGAGACAAGGCATAAGAGCATCAGTGTCAGATTATATGATTATCATTTCAGCAAGTTGCTAATTACTAATTGTCACATGTTATCCTGAGATCATATAGCCTAACACCAGCATCAGTCAGACATTGACGCTGACTCATATTTGGCTTCATCCATGCCTTCACTAGAATTAGCCAAGCACGTTAATTAGGAGTAGCCTATCCGAATACATAAACAAATACATATAATCTGACAAATATGGCCTATAAGCATGCGAACTATTAACAGGTGGGTTGGTTCAAAATTCAAGTTAACTTCAAAAAGTTAGCATTCTTTACACAGTGCACTCATTGAATTATGTCTTTTATCGTTCCACTAGGTTCATTTGTTGATATCCGGGGGAAATAAAACATGTAACCAGCCATTAAAATGAGTCTTATTTAGTGTAAATGAATGTACATTTAAACATGACATAATCGTGTCTCGTACTTCCCCCTAGGCACTCCGCCTGCATGTGTACGGCACATTATATCAACAGCGCCAGTCGAGCCTGTCGGGCTCCGCAGCTCATGTCAACAGCCAATTCATCAGCCGGCTGATTACAGCGTGCTGCGAGCACTGAAGTTGACTGAGGGCGATGTGTGCGATACCATTCATCAACGTGTCACAGGAGCTACAAAGGCTCGAGCTGGAATGGAGCGAGATGTTTTTGATTAAACGCTTCCAAGGAGATGAACCAAACAAACGTTGCCATGAACGAGTGTGTTTGGTTACAAACACACAAAGGCCAGGGGAAGGCTGCCGGAGCCAGGTGCCGGGCCGGGCTGTTGTGTTTGTCTATGGTGCGGTTGCCATGGAAACAGAGGGACCAGGCGTCGACGTCCTGTCTGTCCCTCAGGGGAGACTTCGTACACACGCTGTGTGAAATGCTGAATATGACAGTAAATAGCGTTCAGAAAACGTATTTTTGACTTTGTTATTAAGTGTTTGGTGTTATTATTTTTTAAATACAATTTTACTGCAATAATAATTGTAGTAACTACTATTTTTGGAGATTTACCGTATTTACAGTGGCACATTTTTGTTAGGTTTATGAGAGGAAGCACAGGCAGGTACAAAGAGCTTCATTTTATGCGCCGAGTGCTTAATAAGGCAAAAAAATAAATAAAAAAGGTTTCAACCTTACAAAACCAGTAAAGACAAGAGACTTCCATTATGATTTTTTAACAACATCAGTTGTTGTTAATGCAACGTTACTTTAATAGACCAAAAAACACGCCAAAAGTCATTTATAATGGTTTATACAAAGGCAGTTTCCAGTTTCAGTAACACGGTAAGCTAACTAAAACAAAGATATGACAATGCATTTTTGGAAATAATAACAGAAGTGTAGCTAAACACACATAAAGCTGGATTACCATTATCATTTGAAGAATGACATTTTTGACAAAGTTCAGCAATGAATATTGTTAGAATTTAATGACAGCAATTATGTAATTTTTGGAATAATAATACATGTTGGAAGAAATAAATCTTTTAAAGGGCTTCCTGTGTTTCGCTTCTCCCTGTCTGAAGCATTGTGATGTTTAGATGCACCTTTCTTGTAGCTATTAAACAACAACATAAAAACTGAAACAAATACACCACTTATCTGTTTCCCCACTTGAAGAGCTGTCTTCATGCTTGCTCTTTGAGATTTTCACCTGAAATCCTACATACTGTACAGCAGACGCTGGTCTGCACGAAAGGAGTGAAACTAGTCCTCACCAGTTCCTTCTTACCCTTCTTTCAACTTTCTAATGAAAACCAACTGTAATACTATGTTTAAAGACAAACATTTACAACACTTCCTGTGTTACATTGCATAGTGGCGGTGTGATTTTACAGGTCAAAGTTCAAGTTCGGCTTTGGTCCATACCTAAGTGCTGATAAAGATGAAGCTCAGAGCTTGTTGACATGGAGACAGTGTGGCCTTAATTGGCCTTCGGCTTCTCCTCGTAAGTCCCAGCATTCTTGTAGGCCCCTACGTAGCCCGTGTTTTCCACAATCTCCTCCCGCCCACCTTTTCCTTTGCCTTTCCCACTCTCATCAAAGCGCTCCTTGTGTGAGCCCGTATATTTAGATGTGTCGGTTAACCGATCCACTGCGCCAGTTTTTGCCACTTTCTAAAATGGTTAAACAAATAAAACATACAAATGAATAAGGAAATTAATAAAACTATTGAATTATAGCAATATCACCCCCGTCAAAGTGGAGAACAGTTTACTATAATATTTATATATATATATATAATACATATACAGGCTGTGTGTGTGTGTGTGTGTGTGTGTGTAGGAATAACAGTGATATCATAAATGGAAAATATAATAAAAATGGAACTAGAAATTACCCAGAAAATGTGCTACAGCAAACCAAATAACATTTTTATTTAATCAGATGATCTGCACAAGGCTCTTTCAGCCTGCCTCAGCAGAACCTTTTCTGCATTGAATGAGTTCCACATATACATCACATATCACTACAACTCCTTTTGAACTTTTAACTAGTTGCCAGGTTTGATTTATTAATGTTGGATTTGTTGCTGCCCTCTAGAGCTGAACCGACTGAGGAATGATGTAGTAGAAACTTATTAGTGTTTCTCAATCTTGCTTCTGGAGGTCCACCAACACAAAATATTCATTTTAGGTGTCTCACTAATCACATCCAATTGACACATCCAGTTGAGTTCATAGAGAGCTCTACAGCTACAGATGGACTGAATTATGTGTTAGATACAGGAGACATCCAAATTGTGCAGTGTTGAAGAAGCTTCATGAGAACAACTGCTTGGCAGGCTTGGTTTTTCTTAGTTCATCTTATATTTTAAATATTCAGGCAATAACCTCCCATATTTCTGTTACATCAAAGATATTAGTGGCTTAGATATTATATGGAAGAAGTTGATGCAGCCTAGTAACTGGATGGATGATGTCTTAGAATTGACTTGCAGTGAAGAGGATGAAATGGCACACCAATAACCTTTCTGTCTTCTTGATTTTTTCGTTGGATATTTCATTGTTTTTTAAAGAAGTCTCTTATGCTAACCAAGTCTGCATTTATTTGATTAAAAAAATACAGTTACTTCATTATTATTGTGAAATATTATTACAAATAATATTTAAATATTTAAATAACTGTTTGTCTATTTGAATGTTTAATGTAATTTTTCCTGTGATGCAAAGCTGAGTTTCAGCAGCCATTGCTCCAGGCTTCAGTGTCACATGATCCATCAGAAATAATTCTAATAGGGATTTGGTGCTCGAGAAACATTTCTTATTATTGTCAATGCTGATTAGTATTTTTGTGAAAGCACAAACAGTGAAACCATGATTATTTTCCAAGATTCTCTGATGAATCGAAAGTTAAAAAGAACACCATTTATTTGAAAATGGACATCTGTAACATTATAAATGTATTTACTGATCAATCACTTATTATCAATTTAAGGCATCCTTGCAGAATTTTTTAAAGTATTACTGACCCCAAAGTTTTGATTGGTAGTATATAACACTATATAGTTACATTTATTTATATAAACGTACATTTTTCATGCAAAAATACCTCAAATTATTGTTTTCAAATGGTTGGCTTACCGTTACACCAACGTTGGCGGGTTCTTTGCTCTCAATTAGCTTATGCATAGACTGCAGTGCCTCTTCTTTGCTTTGATTTTTGAACCTCTTTGGGGCCAATTCTTCTAGAGCTTTCTGGAACTCCTCATATGTTATGACCCGAGATGTCTTTGCTCTGAATAATATGGTAAACACAGCCGTTTCAACACCTCTGTTACATTGCCAGTACAGTGTTTTTTTTCTATGAAAATATTAATATTTACAATATCTACTTTTTTATTTTACATTTATGTAGTTTATTTTGCATGCACTGTAAAAAAAAAAGACATATAAAGATTGAAATAGCCTTCTGAACACAAAATGATGAAAACTCACTTGACTTTTGTGAAGACAATATCTACATCAGTGCTGGTGACATTCTTGCTGTCAATAACTTTGCAGTCTTTGCACAGTTTAGCCCAGTTTTTACCATTCAACTCCTTTCCAGTGGCTTTGGTGTCACCATGAACAGCAAACTTCTTAAAGGCGCTCAGAAGCTGGTCCATTTCTGTGCTTTCTGCCATATTGGGTATTCTGCCAAACAAATAGTAAGACTATGACCTAATGGAACAAAATTCCCAAGAAAAAGATATGTATTAACTGTCCAAATAAGACATCTGCAGTAGTGGCATGATCAAGCCTTAATTTGACAAAAAGATGAAAGAGAAGACAGAATACTGTGGTACACTCTAAAAAAAAGATTACATTGCATTATCATCTGATAGGAATCTCAGATGTGTATTATTCAGTATACACAAATAATGTCTAGCATAAGGTTGAGCCCAGACAACAAAACATCTTACGCTCTGATTTAGCAGTTCTGACTGATCCAAGTTATCTGAATTATCTGAATTGTCCTGTGATTTTGGCTTTGAGATATTTCACCAATGGTCTTCTTGTTGCAGAGCTTTGGCAAACTTCATCAGCAGGTCACCTTCTTTTCCATTGCCCTTTGAATGGCCTGAATGAATAAAATACCAATTAAAGAATCAGCCAAAAGTAACACATTAGGTGTGTGTGGAGCAACAGAGCCTGATGTAAATTCAAGGTGCTGCTAATAGAACTCAGCCAGCTTCCTAATGCTAAGATATAAAATCATGTATCATAGTGATGAAGTGTCCTGTCTCTTATTAACTACAAAGATAAAGTTTTAAAAATCATTCTAATTGTAGTAGGGATGTTCACAGTACAACTATAACAATAAAGACACAGAGGAACAATATCGTTGGAATCAATTCCAGAAAGATATTTCCAGCTGAAGAATGATAAAACAGCCAATCAGAATCCACCGACTTTAAAGAAACTTTGTTTGATATTTTGAGCCGATTTTAGAACACACATTGTTTTCTTTAGCAATGAGGCGCGATGACTTTGTTGTGTTCTGAACAACAGGAAGTCTGGTAGCATGTGATTCTCAGTCGTCTAGTGTATGATACCCCGTTTTTCCTCTGTAAATATCTCCAAAGTCGGCAAGTGTAGGATGCCTAGTGTTTTAAATCTGTTCCAATTTTAAGTGATACCTTCTTTCACATTAATACTGCACTGAGAAAAGGGACAGCAGGGACAATATGCAGGCATAAAAGAAATATAAACATTGACATTAGTGGTGTAAAGTACAAGAATGCATTGTCTCTGTACTTGCAACTTCAATGGATCTGTGAATGTGTTTGGATTACATGGAATTTCAGAAGTGAGGCCTAGACTTCTAGAGTTTCTTGGTGTGTCTCCACAGTACAGCCATTGTTAATGGAGGCGAGAGTAGGTGTGTGGATGGTCTGATGTGTCTCAGATTTATTGTGGAATGTTTCAGATGGATGTCAGAAGTTTGGCAGCCGATGGCCTCATGGAGAGGTGATGAGTGTACAGCAGCAGTGGGTGGGCTTGCCCTGGCTTCAACTCCAACTCCTTCAGCCATCTGTAAGTCTCCTCAGTTCACACACATCAAACAGTATCTTATGCTCGGCAAGGCTGCATTTATTTGATCAAAAAATACAGTAAAAACAGTAACAGTATGAAATATTATTACAGTGTGAAATACTCTTTTCTATTTTAATATAACTTAAAATGTAATTATTACTGTGATGGCAAAGCTGAATTTTCGGCAGTCATTACTCCAGTCTCCAGTGTCACAAGATCCTTCAGAAATCATTATAGATGATGATTTGCTCAAGAAACATTTCTTATTATAACCAATGTTGAAAACATTTGTGCTGCTTAGTATTTTTGTGCTGATACATTTTATCAGGATGCTTTGATGAATGTGAAGTTCAAATGAACAGCATTTATTTGAAAATAGAACTCTTTGGTAATATTATAAATGTCTTTTCTGTCACTTCTGATCAATTTAATGCATACTTGCTGAATAAAAGTAAAAAAAAACAGTTACGCAGACCAGTTATTTCCTATTTGTTGTGGAGAATGAATACAAAAATTGTTGCACCACGTTGTAATCTTCACTGGTTTGTCAAACAGTTCCTCAGTCACTGAACCACTGAAATCATCTAATTGTATAAGTCGTCATGCTTAACATGTTGCATTTGTGTGCTGTGTATTTCCCTAATACAGTGTGTGAGGGATCATGTGCGAGCTGCTGCTGAGGTTATTCCCACACAGGCGGCCGAATAAAGACATCATTGTGAGTGTGAACCTCACCCTTCTAACACACATGCAAAGGCAGTCGTCCACATAAACACACACTGCCCACCTCCCAAGAGATCCCCTCACTCAGGACAAGACTTTGTGGAAGTGTCCATGGAAACCATTGTATTAAAGATGGAAACAGAGACACATGTATCCACCCATCCAGACAAAACACACAAACAAACAGTAGACACATCAAAATAACAAAGGCACGTCCTGAAGAATTTATGAGCAGATCATAATCATCTGCTTCAGCCCTAGATATTTTTTTAGCTAAACCTGCCTGCGGGATACCTGTATTCCCCACACAACATGTTTCTTTATACTTACTCTGTATTTCATACTCAACTATAATAGATTTAATATGTGATAATCACTTCACAAACTATAAAACGTTATATGTTTTATAGACAACTTAATGACTGTTTACTTGACCAGACAGACTGCAACACTGTAATTAACCTGATGATGTCAGTAGTGTTTTGTTCAACATTTATGATATGAATAGTATCCTTATGTGCCAATTTGCCACTGGGAAAACATCATGCAGTATATTTAGCCTATACATAATTGCCATCTAAATCATTTTAGTCAGTGGCAGTTGTAATTATCCAAAGTGAACATGATTTCATCTTCTGGATATTGATGGCCCTTAGTCACACACTGCAGATGTTACTACTGTCCATTGAAAAACATTATTTTTTTTAGTTTTAAATTCATAAAATTTAAATTTCATACATTTTAAATTTATTTTTTGCAATTAAAACATGATATTTTGTACCCAGTTTGACTTTTGTGCTGTTTATTTATGGGAAAATAAGTAATAAGTAAGGAAAATAATAAATAGCACAGTGTCTCATAGCAATGAATGCAAATTTTAAATTAGTTTAGGGGCAAAATCAGTAGCATATGTCATCTTGTCTTGAAATAACACCATTTTGTGTTTGTTATGTCAGTTTATACACTGAATTCACATTGTACTGTGCAGCCATACTCACATATGGCATATTTTATAATGTAAACCACAGCTGCTGATGCATGGCGTATTATGTGTCTATATGATGTTATGTGTGCATGCATATAACGAATCAGACAAGTACATGTATGCATGTTTACAAAAGTGCATTTGTATATGAAGACATTCTGTCACATTAGTATCAGTGAAATCGCTCTTACCTGTGCTACTGACTTCCAGCTGCTGGCAATCCACACACATGCACGCACACACGCTCCTGGGTCTGCACAACTTCTGTCCCGTTCTGCTCTCTCTCTCTTTTCTGTCTCTCCTGTTACTCCCTTCTGAAATGGGCTTTAAAGGCTGAGGGCTTGTTATCATCTGTTTATTCCTGTATCCATGGAGACGTCCTGTTTAACATCGAGGGATGGCAATAAAAGAGAGAGTGTGTGTGTGAAAGAGAGAGAGAAAGAAAGAGAGCCTACTCGAGTTGTAGTGACCAGGGTCATTTATCAGTCGGGGTGAATTGGAGGCTTGAGCACAGCAACATAGAGAAGCCAGAAAAAGACTTTAACACTGTCCAGGGTGTGGCACTTGTGTTTTATGTATGGTTTGTGTTTATCTTTTGTTTTGCCGTGCAGTGTTTGTACGTAAATGCTACTCATTCAATGGTGTGAATGTGTAAGAAGAGAGCGAGGAATGCAATTCATCCAGCACTACATGCATGTGTTAGTATGCGTGTGTGAGAATGCTCATCCAATACTGCTTGTGTGTGTGTCCATACTTAGCTACACTTTGGAACAAGATTGGTCCCCAGAAGTGCTCAAGCCAAATCTGGCAAAACCTCTATTTTAAAGGGGTCATATGACGCGATTTCAAGTTTCCCTTTGTCTTTGGAGTGTTACAAGCTATTCGTACATAGATAAGATCCCAAAGTTGCAAAGACTAAAGTCTCAAACGCAAAGAGATATTCTTCAAAAAAGTTAAGACTCGTCCACACCCTCCTAAAACGCCTCGTTTAAACCGGCCCCACATGTCTATGTCACTGTGTGGGATGATTTGCATAACGCTGCCCAATTGTTCACGCAAAGAAAGAAGGCGTAATTTTTTATTCTCGCTGTAGTATTGTTGTTGCGCCGCCATGTCGTGAAGGCACTGTGTGTTTCGTTGTGAAAGCGAAACTATTTTGTTTGGTCTTCCAAAAAAGGACAATATCCGCTTCATCATGCCTAGAGCTGATCCATGCTGGGCGCTGAGGAAATACTCAACTTTGCGCTGGGTCACGGACCGGCTTTCATGTGGACGAAGCGGAGTCCAGCCCGGGATCATCACACGTGGTTGCCGCAAGCCCGCCAGCCACTCCTTCGTCGAATCCGCTGGCCGCCGCTCACTCAAGGCCGCCGTGTGTGATGCGGTGTTTCGCTGTGAAAGCGAAACTACTTTGTTTGGTCTTCCAAAAGAGGACACGACTAGAAATCAGTGGTTAAGTTGTATTTACAACACTGTTCCAGAACAGTTCAACCCAAATATTCAGATGTGTGCAGCACATTTTATGGACTGTTTCCTGATCCTGGTAGAGTGACTACAATGCCGGCTGTTCTGACTCAAAGACTGTAAATACGTTTTTACATATAAGAAGGTGCAACGCCGAGTCAAATGTGAGTTTTGAGCAGTGTAGAGTAGCTTTTGTTGTTTGTCGTTTCTCTGATCACAATTGCAGACATGGTTTTATGTTTACACGACACGATGCAATGTAACGCGTAAAAAGACAGTATAAGTCATTATAATCTGTAATTATGTCCCCACTGGATGCAACAAATGCCTCGTTTATAATGGGTTTTAATGTTTTTGTCTCATCGCTCCGGCCTGACAGGGCATTACAGTATGGTAAGGGACGTAACCATCCGTCACACGCTTGAGGTATTAGGACCCATCACAACGTTACTGGATAGCTGGCCAATCAGAAGACACACCTCGCTTTTGCAGACTGATGAGCTTTGTAAAAATCGACTTGTTTCAGAAAGGCGGGGCATGGAGGAGAAACATTAATGTACAGTATGTGGAAAAATGTTTTATTTAACCTTAAACCGCATAAACACATATCATTACACCAAACACACAAAATAATGTTATTTTTAGCAACATCATATGACCCCTTTAAGGACATTCAGGAACAATGTCATTTGTAAAACTGATATATAAATAAAGGCGGCTCAATTGTTGCAAGCTTTCAGTCAATTGTAGAGGCTGGGTTTAAGCAAACTAAATGATTGGTGAAACCTGACATAAATCACCAGTCATTTTACCAGCAAAATTAAAAAATTAAATATATGCACCAATAATAACATGCATTTAGAAAATAAATGGATTTTCATTGCATGCTGCTCTAAACGCTCTGGCATGCTTGATTTTTTTTGGTCAATAGAAGCATTAAGCATTCAAATATTTTTGAATGATTACCGTTCTGGGAAACTGTCATGTTCTGTCTCTATTTAAGCTAATAAAATAATTAAACCTCAAACCACTATTTTATGTCCAAGTATTTATTTAGGTAACCGTGCTATAAGTAGAAATAATATACAGTCGGGTGGCCATTATTTTAAAATAAACCCTTCAGAGTGATATGATTGGCCTGTTGGAGTTAATTTGCAATAACTCCCTCTTCATGATCCTTTCCGTGTAGTTTCTCTCAGGTGCAGATGAATCTCACAGAGGGACATTCTGAAGATGGCCAGAGAGGTCTTTTTTTGCTGATTCTTTCTCTGCTCTTTCTGTCTTTTTCTCGTTTGGCACCTCTCCTTCATCCACTGAGTTAATATGTTCCATGGTTGCCCTCACTGTCTCTTTCCTCTTGTTGTCAGAATTACGATTTAACAACAGCCTGGAGCCAAATGTGTTAGAGCAGAGCCGAGATTTCCATAGGAGATGTTTTTTTAATTTTATTTGGATGTATTTATTTATGTTTTAAACCATTTTTGCCATATGGAATTACTTTTTATGAGTGATACAACATGCAGGATCAAAATATATATATGAGCCTTTTAAACAGTTTGTACCAGTACAATATATTTCAACCATCGATGAAAAAAAATGCATAACAAATATTTGGAGCAAGTTAAATTTTACACCAATAACATATAACAACAGTTTAAATGAACTGAATAATTCAGGCTCATATATACAGAATTGTGATGGAGCATTTGCATTGCCAGTTGTATTACGGCACATTAGACCGATCAAATTGCCCTTCGAACAAACTGTTCGCCAAACTTTAACTTTAACTCCTTACACATACAAAGAACACTTTTATTCACTTGCTGAATCATGGTGCTGAAAAATGATTTTTTTTAACAGAGAAGTTTGTTTAAACGCCTCTTCATTCATCTTTCCACAGCTGTGCCACTTGGCATCTCATCACTGCATGACTTTACAATATAATACAATAATTTCAATAAATATGCTAGATTTATTAAAAAATACGTATTAAAATTATTTAAAAAAAGCAATTATAAATAGTGTTAAATATAAAATATGATCAAATGTATAAAAAAATAAATGCATAATCTAAATATTTACTTGTTTATTTTGGGTGTTTTTTGAGTGTTGGAGTATCATGACAATCAGCATATAAAGCTAGAATGCTGAACTTTATAAGGTTGTGCTCTTTCACAGCTCAACAGCACAGCATTTATCCTCTTCTTGGTAGTACAGTTAGGTCACGTGTACTGTGTTTCCTAGGTTCAGCAAATATATTGTGGCTGAGCAAATTTTCGGCGTGTTTATGTATGCGTGTACTTTAAGAAGCTCTCTGAAACTTTGGAGTGTTGCCATTCCAAATAGTGATCTAATGAAATGATCTTTCATCACTCACTTGACCAGATTACATTACAGATGCCTCCACCAGAAACAGCATTGAGACTTGCTATGGGAAAGGAAAACTACATACCACGACAAAACATTGGGTGTGTGGTGTGTGTTTAAGAGGAAGGGAACAAGACATTGTGTTCAACTAGGATCAAAGCCATTAAAACTATGAATACCTTTGTCAGCATTAAATCGTTGAAATATAAAGTGTCTTCATTTTATTTTATTATAATCAGTAGATATGTAGTTATTTAGAACAGTTGTTCTCATTAGGCCCCCCAGTGGGCCCTCAGCAAACTTCCAAATGGGTCACAAGATGACTTAAAATTACCTAATTATATTAAAAAGAAACTTAACTTGATTCAAATGCAACAACACACAATTTTTCCCCTAATAACAACTGTTTTTATTGAAGATCATACCGAATCAGAATCTTGAATCTTCTGTTATCTCAAAATTATTTGTGGTTAATTATTTTAATATAGCAACACTCGCAATGACTGTTAAGAATTAAATTTTTTTGAAAGCAAGCAGCTTGATCATAAATACAGCAGAAATACCAGAGTAACTTGTCCAATATGAGGGGCCTTTGAATATGGTGTTGGAAAATGGGTGGCCATCGGGTCATAAGGCTGAGAACCAGTGTATTAAAAAAAAGCCACTGCATTCATGTCACATTTAAGAGACTGAGAATGGCATGCATTTTTGTATTTTAGCTTTGAGAACAAGAGCTCCTCCACAACATGAGTTTTAAATGCATAGCCAATAAACAACACCCATCCATCCTACACTACCCTGAAAAACGTTCTCATGCTGATGTAAAAAAAAATATATATCGATATCTATATATTATATGTATAGATTATCAGGATGCACATGTTAGAGACCTTATCAATTTATGGAAACATAATGGATGGTATTTCTTTCTGTTAAAAATAATGGTTGCGACCCTACAGATGTGTGACATGCACTCATAGCCCTGTTAAACTTTTATGTTTCAATAAAGTGTTGAGTGATGTCTGTTACACATTCAGTGGCTAAGACACACACTGTATCTCTATGACCTTTTGATGATTGACATGTTTAGTGGGTGTATGTGAGTTGTCATGGAAACACTTTGTCGTGATATCAAACTTCACACTGCAAAATGGCGTGCAGAAAGTGAACGGTCCGGTATCTGCCATAGTGTGATATTTACAGTGCACAACATGTCAAACAAACTGAATTATTGCACTACAGCATATTCAGCGGGACATAACATGCATTTACCAGAGTTTCAGTTCATATCCTGTTTTACCCTCTCACTCTCAGCACCTCTTTATCACCCATATTATTTAAGCATGCAACAAATCAGTTTTATACTCACAAATTAAAAACATGAAAGCTGACCAGTCAGAGGTGGTTTTAATGCAGTATGCATCATCGATTTGGATTTTGCAATCCAAAAATATCATACAACATACTCTTCCTTTTCTCATTTGCTTTATTTACTTAGCTGCTTTTCTATGCAAACTAATGTTTCTTAATTTTCAGCTCATTTAGCACTGTGAAAGTAGAGAAACCCATGGCCAACAGGAAACAGATGTGCACCTCAGAACAAAAGGTCTGGAGCTGTTGGTTGATGTCTTTGCATGTTTGATGTACAGTATAATGGAAAGAATCAACTCTCCACCAAGCACCGTTCATTGAGGTAGCTTGTTTTTGCATGTGACAGAATATGAAGTGTGTAAAGTGTTTTCGAAGCCTGTCTGCATGTGTGACCATTGGAAAATATAGTACTGCATCTATATGTCCAGCAGTGACCACTGGTGTCCACAACAATTCTGTGATTTAATGAACACAAGTGGTGGGAAAGATGTGTGAGAGCCACTGGAGGGTCAAACTAAAGGCATCAAACACTCACTTCATATTTCAGCTTTTGTTTAAACTGTTGTCATAGAGACAATTGCTGCTAGCATAGCTTATTTTCTTTACTTTTTTTCTGGTAAGGACTATAGATGATGAGATCAGTGAAACAGACTGAGAGACATTGATAAGTGAAAGGACACACAGTTCTGTTTAACCAATCTTTCCCTGTCAATCCTACCTCAGCTGCATGTGGAGGCCACAGCTTATTTATCTGCTGTACTGAATTGAAGTAAACCTGTTCAGAGCAAAGGAACATTATGAACGGTACTAATGCTGTCCACTACATGACTTCCAAAGTTGTCAGATTTATTGTCTTTTCACACTAAACAGCTATTTGTCTTTGCCAATGTCAGCTCCAGTCAAACACATTTCACACTACAAGACTTGGATTGTAGGCAGGTCTAGATATTCGCTTATTAAATATCTCTCAGGCATTGCCGCATCGGCATCGCATCAGTTCTCTCAGATCATGTCCTCGATCATTTAAACATAGAGATGGTCACTCACAAGCGAACACCAATTTGCCTGATTTTGGGCTTTTGTCTACAGGACAACATCCATTAATTGTTGTGCTAAAATCAATCAATCAGGACTAAAATCATAATAATAACATAGCAGCATAGCTGGCTGTCAATATTTTGTTTGTATAGCACTTTTCACAAAACACATTGTTTCAAAGCATCTTTAGAGAGAATTATGATGTTAAAGTTTATAATAGCCTATCTTCATGCCTTATAGTCGCATTTAGCAGATTAAAGCTGGGCAATAATATAGTTTACATTTTGCAACAATATAAACAATCAAGCAGTTGAGATTTGCTATATCACTTTATGTGAGTACTGTATGTGTGTGGGTAAATGTATATCCATCTTGAAACACTCGAAAAACTTAAAAATATTGCTGGGTGGTAATATAATTTACATTTCGCCATGATATAAACAATCACACAGCCGAGATTTTGCTATATATCACTTTATGTGAGTATACTGTATGTATGCAAATAAAGTTGGATATAATATATATCCAACTTTATATATAGAGCTGTGTGATAATATAGTTACATATGGTTTTAGATGTAGTAAGATGCTAGTGCACAGTATGTGTGAGGGTAAAGTTTGATAGGCCTGCTTGTTGTAGGTTGGAGAGAAAAAAACTAACATGGGTGGAGCTTTGAATATCAAATCCCTTGATCTCACTATCCCATACTGACAAAGCAAAATTCCCTTCAGTGCGCACAGTATAATTCATGAGAAGTCATAATGCATGTCATAATAAGGCCTTTGTTTGACTATGATGATCAGAACGATCTATAAATCTGTTCAACCAACAATAGTTTGAACACGCTATACATCAGCCAAGGTGAATTCTGAAAACTGAGCTCTTCATCTGTGGTGAATAATTGCGTGCAGTGTGCTCCTGGCTCCAGCCAAAAGCTTTCTGTCAGTAATGCTGCTGCTGTCACTGTGAGTCCCGTCACACGTTCTGCTGCATGCCTCTCTTCAGCAGAGCAACTCTGATTGTCAGTGTTACCATGTTATAGTGTCCTGATGCCATGGTTACTCTGGGTACACAGCACTGCAAAAACAGCCACCTGGGTTTTAGAAGGACCATATCCAAAACCAAACAGAAATCGCAACTAGCCTTTTTTGAAAGAAATTTCTAAACACATTTTAAAGGCTTATAAAAATAGAATATACCTATGAAAATGTTAATATACCTATGAATGATTTTAAAAGCAGAATAGACAGCAGTTTTATAGTAGTTTGAGATTAAATGGATGTAGGAGCAGAACGTGATACTGAGCTTTGAAAGCAGGAGAGGAAGGAGAGTCTGAAAGATTTTATGCAGCTGGTCAGGGAACAGGATCCAGCTTGTCAGTGCTATTTTCAAAACCAAAACAATAGCCCCATTCTTAAGGCAAGGAAATCACAAGTGTAACTGCCAATGATATCATACTCCAGTTGTTGGTAAATAAACTTCAGTGGTTAACTACGCTCTTATTTAGTGGATATTGTGACTCAAGAAACATCTGACAAATTCTGTCATGTCTCTCTCTATTCAGCCATATTGAGCAAGTTTTCATCTTAATCGTTGGGAGTCTAAAAATACTTTTCCTCAACTCCACGTGCATGTGACCATTACCTAATATTGTTTTTGCCTACATTATGGCCTTGACAACAGGCTTTCTGTCAACACAGTAGTAGTGTTCTCAACTGATAAGCCCATAAATATGTAGTATTAAAATATACTAGGACCTGCAGCAGGTGTTTGGGTGACATGATTGTGTGCAGGTCTATGCTACTGAAAGCTCTTTGTCACTACAGTTCTACACAATTACAGAGTCAACAATTTACTTACATTCTTCTTAGAGCATGTGTATTTGCACTAGATGTGAATATTGGATATTTGGGTAATTTCTCAATCGAGTCTGCAAGTTGTCATGTATTTTTGTACTACCCAAGTGGTGCTATAGACACCCGTGTCTATTTTTGCTTTGGATTCTGAATGAATTGAAGTGTACACTAGTACGGACTGTAGAACCTTTAAAGGAAATGTACTTCGAAAAATGTCTACTATCGATTCAGGACACAAAAACAGCACAACAATCATGCAATGCTACACGTGCTCTTTTTATTGAGGAGGAGAAATTGAGGTTAAAAAGATAAAAGGTACAGGAATGGCAATGATAACTCTGGCTGTGTTCAGAATGACATACTATTGTATTATTCATAATGTCTCTGCAGTATATATACTGCACATCATTTGCACATTTTCCACATGCCTGGAAAATCCAGATGATCTAAATGTACAAAATACTGCACACTGTGTGGAATGTATTGTGGGACACACACATGATTTTGTTCCATTTCCATTTGATGACTGAACAAACTGTTATTTATAACATATCATGATCATACTTATAAAGTATATTTTTACACAGCACTGAAATGAATGAAATTTCATTTAAATTATATGCAGTAAAATAGTATTCCTTTCCAAACAAACATAGCCTGAGAGTCATTTCCTGTTTACTGTCTTTATTAAAGAATGAGTGGCTAGATTTCAAATTAGAATTTTTACCCACCCCTTTAATAATCCTAACATTGCAGGAGTCTTTTGCAGTGTAATATTTATTAAAGATGGTTTTTGAGAGCAGCTACAAAAATATAACACTCATTCTTTAGTGATATAACACATAAAAAAGCTGAAAGAACAGATGATATTAAAACCATGATAACGTGTTTAAAAAACGTTGTGTAAAAAAAAAAGTGTGTCGGAAATTGCCATTTCATTTAAAAAAAAATAAATAATAACAATAAACATTCATATTGCTTCCCCATCAGGCCACATTCAGCACTCCCTTACCAAAACATCATGTACAAGAATGTTCGGTTCATAGATAAACCACTGTGTAACTGGGTTGTCTGGAGCAGCATTTGAGATGAAGGGGTGGACTTCTTCATAAGGGGCCCACATCAGTGGCATGCTTAATATAGATGGTTATTGAGAAAGTGGACCTAAAGCACTGAGTAGATCTCTAAAAGTGCACTCGTAGTACATACTGTAACAAAGAAACCTGGACCGATTTCAAAACAAACCAGACATTATAAAAGCAGTAAAAAACAAACAAAAAGGAATGCAACAAGTAATTACAACACTCATTTTAAATAGGTAACTAAATACAAAAATGTACAGATATGGAAAAAAAAAAAAAAACAACCTGAAAATGAAAATCAGTGGACGTGTGATTCATCATAGAAAACGAAAACTTTGGCATTTAATGTATATAAATAAATAGTTAAGAAGGGCAGCACTGCATTAAGTATTTAAAAAAAACATATTTGTGCAATGCTTCAGCAAAGTCATAGTGAAAGGTACTGGAATTAATGAAAGGCTAAATAAGTTAGTTTATAATTTATATAGTGTCATGGATTCCTCAAAAAATTCATAATGAGTTAAGGGCTCAAGTCCAAGGCTTCGATCCACAATCAACAATTTCATGAATAAATATATAAAAGTGAATCTGATGACCCACTGTCAAACATATCTAAATGCAACTTTGACCAACGACAACCAGCATTAGATGTTTTGTCCAGCAAAAGGTCAGACAACAAATTATCATTGCTGACATTCAGTGGTGTTTTGCATAGGTTGCATCAGGTTCTGAGTGCTACATCAGCTTTTATCTCATCTTACTAAAGCAGCTCAAGCTTTTTAACGGAGAAACAAGGCCGACCACGAGCCCCATGAGTCCTGACTAGTGGTGATGCGTCTCTGTAGCAGTCACTACGCAAGCAGGGTTCTTACACTGGTGCTGGGTTTAGTGTCCTCCATATTTCTCTTTGTGCCTGTCTGTTTGCGTTTGGCCACACGGGGACTTTCCTCTGTGATAATGCCCTCTAGGGGCATGGCAGGCTCTCCGCTTTCTCGACTCATGAACATAGACGGATTATGGGATACCATCTCAAACCTCTGCTCTGCAGCTTTACGAACGGCTGCTTTCCTCTTGGTCCTGGGCTGAGGGGAGGGTAAAGCTTGTCCAGCTGCTGAGGAAGGCAAAGCACACTGGAGAGAAGAGGAATAGCTGCTGGCAGACATAGCAGCATTAGTAGTGCCAGCCAGGGCTGCGCTGCCAAGCCGAGCCATTGCTACAGGGATCTCCTCCAGAGATTCTGCAGAGTCAGAATGATACTCAGCAGGGGGACCAGCGGCTTGTACGGGTGCAAGAGGGGGGAGGGAGGCCCGCAGGGGGAATGCTGGGAAGGGTAAGCGTTGACCAATAGAGGAGGACACAGTGGAGGCAGCTACAGAGGACTCTATTTGTGTAAAGCACAGACACAAATCACAAAGGTAACTCACACTCTGATTCACCAATATCAAGACCACTGAAAAACATCACAAGGATTTTTTTTAAGCATTTGCTACAATTATTTCAGAATCGATTCAATTTTATATTTTTACAAGATTATACTGGGAAACTACATGCTAAACTCAAACAGCTAAACTTGTGTGAATAAAAACAGCTTATGGAATCTCATTTCTGCAACCTAAGAAAAAAAAACAAGCTTTGGTAAATTATTATTATGAAAAAAAGTCAAAAAAGTCAAAATTATGACAAACTTTCATTATAAAAAGCAGAAATGTATCTCATAATTATGACTTTCTCATAATTCCTACTGTCCCTTTTTATCTCCTAATTTCTACTTTGTCAGAATTATTATACAAATTCTAAATGATGGCAAACTGTCATATACAAATTTGAAACTTCTCATAATTATGACTTTCTCATAATTTCTACTGTTATAATTATGAGATACATTTAAAATTATGACAAATATTCGTAACTTTTAATCTCAATGACTGTCATATTTTCAATTTTGTCATTATTATTTTTGATGTCAGAATTATGACTTTTAATGTCATAATTATGATTTACTAATGGATGTTTTATGTTGCAAAAATAAGCTTCAATAGTTCCTAGATCAAATATTTGAACAAGGCACACAGGTAGTTTAGGAGCACAGAACTAACCAAACACTGTAATTACAACAATGCAACACAAGCTAAAATAAAAGTTATAAATCAGGTAAAGACAACTGCTCTATTAGCAGGTTTTTTATTCTTCTTAGTGCTATTCTTCCGTCTAAAGCAAACAGGGTGTTGTTCAGGGATTCAGATCTACCACACTGTTTAATATTATAACATAGCAACGTCTTCCATAACTTACTAATCTCCTAAACCAGTGACGCACTGTTAGGATTAGTCTACATTCTATCTTAGTTCACATGTTCAGTATGTGATATGCTGCTAATATGTTGCAGCACTGTACTTTTTATCTGTGTTTGTAAACATAAACATAACATTTTAGGCACTTGCACTAATACATAAAACACATGCACTAATAATTGCATAATGAACAAATGTATACTATCTGTGTCGTATTTATATACGTCCGGGCACTTTTTTACTCTTTCTTACTCTCATCTCTATTCTGCCCTGTACTCCTCTGATCTTCAGCCTCCTAGAATGAATCACTGTTGTATTCCACATTTTGTAAATGCTTAGATAAAGCAAAGTTCGCTAAATGATAGAGCCACACTACTATTCAAAAGTTTTGGGGTCAGTAAGACAGTAGACTAACACTGTTACAAAACATAATATGTAAACAAAAGTTGTTCTTTTGACGTTTCAGCCTTGGCGAGCATAACGGGCTTCTTTCAAGAACATAAAAAAAAAATCAGTAGTGTAAATCAAAGAGATATTATAGACATAAGTTGATCGTGTACGTTTGTCTTACCCTGCTCAGCAGAAGTTTTTGGCATGCCTTTGGTGGTGCTGGTGTCAATGGACCTGTCACTGTTTACCTCGGCTGCAAGTTTGCGCACTTTTCTCTTTTTTTTCTATGGAAATAAATGAAACTGTTTTACCACATAATGAGGCAGACAGATGTTTCAACTTAAGTAGAGTGTACAGACCACTGGTTGTATAATTAGACCCTAAAATTAATATAAATTAGTTTGATATTAACTTGTTGTGTGTCTGCAGGTTGTGTTGTGTGTGATAATGTGTCACACCTGTGTGTGTTTGTGAGGGTGAGGAGATGCTTTGTTCTCTGTTAGGACAGCAGGGAGGAGCTCTTCTTCACGCATGTGCTCAGACGAGCCTCTGACCCGGCCGTTGCCATAACTGCGGAGAGACGCCCATAACTCAAAGCTTGTGCACAAATGACCAACAATTTTACATTCACTTATTTACTTCAGATGTTATACCATAGACAACATTTCTTCAAAAAAAGATACATCCACTGTCTTCGAAGACCATTTGCTATGATTGCTAAAAGTTCCAAGAGCCACATAACAAAATGCAATGACAAGTCGTTCCAAAATTTTGGAAATTCTATGGAATCACTCATCACCCAACATGACATCACAGTACCACTTTGCCACTGTTGGCTGATGTTCACATGCAATCATATATCCACACTTCCTGCTACACAGATTGATCAAACCTGTCCCAGCCACTCCAGCTAACAAGAAGTTTAGAATACAATAGTAATCAGAATAGAAATAACAGGCTTATATCTTAGCTTACTAGCAATCATTTTTATTGTACAGACTATTATAATCTCACATACAACGTGTGTGAACTTCATATTCATAATTTCATTATTTTTTTAATGAAGACAATTAATGTCTGTTACTGAATAGACAATTTACGAGTGAGGCCTTTAATGTAAAATAATAACCTGGAAATTGAAATGCCATGGGAAACAATTCTGCCCCTATGACATGTAAAATAGTATGACAGCCTGTTTTGCAATCGCTGTTATGAAATACTTTTAATGCTCAGTTTATTTTTGAGTAATATGACACATGAGCAAAACAGGCCTCAGTAACTGCTTCTGCAGAACTGCTCCAGTTAGGAGCCCGAAAAGGTAAAAATTAAACAAACACTCGGTTCACCGGGCTTTCTCAATTAAACAAAACCCTTCGAAAAATATGGATTATTGTAAAATGCATACTGATGTATAAGGAACTAATGGACCAGTCCCTCCAGATATAAAAATCAAATAAGTAAAAAAAAAATTTATCTGAAACTGATGCTCTAGCTCACATTTTAACTGCCCCACAAAAAGCATTAGTATCCTTTCTTCCCTTCCAGCTGAGTTCTCAAAGGGTTGTCATGATACCATAATTGCCCAATAGAATAAATGAGATTATCTGTATTTTTTGGATCACTGTAAAGGAATCAGTCATCCCCTTAAGCCACTATTAGAACAAAATATGCAGAGTAACGTTGATTTGGCTGGACTGTAGACATTAATGTAGGCAGGCTTAAAGGGAGAGAAAGCCAAGTCTTGTGTGAATGGGTGATTGTTTTCCCAGGGCTCTACGCTTTACTTTTCTTTATACATTTTTTTTTTTGTACAAAATAATAATGAAAAAATGCAGTTCATGGCCCCTTTAACCCTTTAACGTGCATTGTAACCGCACGGTTGACCTTTTTTCGCGATCACATTTCTGTAATTAAAACTCGCAAAACTGCAGTTTTGGCTGTTTGTCTTTATACCCCTCATTTAATAGAGGGTGTAATTTCAATTGTATCCACTGGGTGGCTATGCTGCAAGGATATATTTGATGCCGAGGAGCCGAAACAAAACCGGAAGTGTATTGCTGTGGCGCTCTCTTCAAACCCTTGCCGCTAGTGACGCTGAAAGTTGAGGTAAGATTTTTATACATCTGATTTCATGTTCTAGACCTCCTAACACTATATTTTGTTGAATGGCAGAAGCATGGTGATAAAATTAATCTCTGTGTTACCTCAGAAAATATGCTTGACCGCTCGGTCGAGTTGCCCAGTTAGGGTAAAATGAATTGACGCTAGTTCAGCAATGCGATCATAAACTGGCGTGCAGCCAGTTTCCTCACTAAACTGAATTGTATGTATTTTACCCTTATCTACACAGTATTTGGTTTTACCTTCAGATTGTCATATCTTTAAATCCGTTTAATCCTTACATAATTTGACATGAGCTAGTACTTATTATTTCTACAATAGCCATTGTATCCGAGTCTTTTTGGAATAACATAAAATAGCTATAGCTACAGCTTTCTAGATGGGTAGTTAGCTATAAACATTCAATTTTCTGTTCAGTAATCTGACAAATATAACATGTTTATGAGTTTGCAATTAAAAGAATGGATGGACATTTGTCCATATTTTATTTAGCACAGTAAAATTACCTCATCATTCACACTGAAATATTTTGTCTCTTGTTATATCTAGTTTCATAGTTGTGTGTTATTTAATGTATCATACACAATACACAAAATATGTATTAGTATTAGTACCATTTTTCTTATCAATTTATATGAAATCTCAATGTGTCTATGTTGGCAAAACAGTTTATCAGTATGACAATTTTTTTATTTTTATGGATAGCTGTACCTGAGGCACTGATTAATCAAGACACAGTTTTTCATTTTTGTGTATAGTAATGTTTATTATGTGCCATGTCTTTCAGGCATAATGGACTGTCGATCATTTTATGGACGCCCCAGACCTACATCCACGGCCTACAGCAGTATTTCACTTTTACCTGCTGATCCATGTGATTCTGAGGTTGAAGATCTCAGTGATCCAGATGATGAAAATTATGATCATGTCCCTCCACCCAGCGAAGATTTGATGCCCCCTCCAAAGAAACGGAGCAATAGGAACAGGCTTGTTGAAGTCTCTACAGACCTCTATCAAACTCCCTCCCATCCTGCAAAGTCCAGAAAGACCAAAAAGACCACATGGGTAAAGAAGGACATTCCACCTTTCACTGTGTCCGAGCCTGTCTTCATGCTTCCAGAGTCAGTCCAGTCACCATTTATGTATTGGAAGAGGCTCTTCACTTACCAGATGATAGAGCACATAACTGAGCATACCAACCAGTACTCAGTTCAACAGACCGGGACATCCATCAACACCACAGTTGCTGAAATGGAAGATTTTTTGTCAATTTTGCTGTACATGGGAGTTTTTGAATTTCCCTCTTTAGAAGATTACTGGGCCTGTGAGTCACGATTCCCACCAGTGGCTGATACCATGTCAGTGAAGCGTTTTAAAGTGCTACGAAGACATGTCCACTTCAATGACAACTTCCAGATGGAAGGCTGCACTGACCGCTTCCATAAGATTCGCCCTCTTTTAGACATGCTCAGAGAACAATGCCTTCTCATTCCCCCACCAACAGGCAGAGTGTTGATGAAGTGATGGTGGCTTACAAGGGCACCAGAGCTGGCAAACTCCGGCAGTATATTAAAAACAAGCCGGATAAGTGGGGATTTAAGATCTTCTGTCGGGCCAGCTCCATTGGCATAATCCACGACTTCATCCTTTACCAAGGGGCCACAACATTCTTCAACATTCAAAAGGAAGAGCATGCACATCTGGGCTTGGAAGACCTCTCCCTAGGTGCCAAAGTTGTCTCAATACTCTGCAACACTATCACACACAAAGAGGCAACTGTGGTATTCTACGACAACTTCTTTACCAGCTTCAACTTGGTGAAGACACTGCACACCAACCTCGGACTGAGAAGTGTGAGTACCATCAGGGCAAAACATTATTGTACATAATGTACATTCAGTGATGTAAATCATGTTAATTGTTAATTATACAACCACATCCTCACACATAACCACACCATGCATCAAGCATCAACCCTCTACGGACACCTTGGCAACTGAATCGCCATCGGCTAGTATATTTTTTTTGTTTACTCGCCAGACTGATATATATACAGTAATATATCTATATATATATATATATGTTGGGTCAAATGGCACAGTTAAATATTGAAAGTACAATCTTAACATCAGTCAGCAAGCATATAATAGTAAGGATATTTAATGATAGAACTTTATAATTAGAATCACACTTGATAACCATGTGCATATTAGTATTTTAACTGAAACTGAGGATGGTGGGGGTGCTTTTTGGTGAATCGTGTTTCTGTAAAAAAAAATGCTCGAATTGATTCGCTGAAATCAAAACAGGGACGAGAATAGGTGAGCACCAGCCAATGAGATTGCCGTTTGCGCATTAGCTCCGCCCACTACTGGAGAAACCGGCAGTTCTTAAAAGCTGAAGAATTCCAAAGGAATTATGTTATTTTGACGGGAAAATACAACAAAGAATATTGTTTACA